>JAMRXY010000128.1:0-153960 GCA_024447195.1 Panagrolaimus sp. LJ2414 | reverse complement strand
TTTCCCATAAATGTACATATAAGTAAGGGCTATTAATTGCACTATAGAAAAAAATTTTATCTGACCTCCAATGTCGAAATTTCGGCTAATGTAATTTTCGACGCAGAAGAAAAATTTGCATATTTCCATGTCCAGAGCAAATATATACCGCACCAAATAGCCCAATTTCTGGGCTTTCCAAAAATATAAAATTTGTTAAAATCGGTGGGCAGATTAGCGATAGCCAGTAAAAAAGGTGCGCGTGATCAATATCTCCAACATCAACCTTGGGGTAAAACTCGGGTATGATGAAAGATATTGATATGCGGTGACTTGCACTATGAAATATTATGTTGTAAGAGTATTCTGGGTAAATTTCATAACATTTGGATATCATTAAGACATATGCCATCAATATGAAATTTCAAAATTTAGCAACATTAGACTTCGAAGGGAAAATCAAGGTAATTTGAGTTTTTTGTTAAACATAAAAGTGTTAATGCTTATAAATCATTATATAGATGTAATATAAGTAATTAAAAGCATTAAACATTGATATATTGGTCATTATTGATTTTTCATGTCGCTTTGAAATTTGCCTCATTTTTGACCATTTTTTGAGGTACCAAAACTGTATGAAATATCATTCCTTTTAACTTTTTTTGCAGTTGCCGATCAAATATAACATATTTAGAGTTAGCAGGTACAATTTCAACACCTGGGGATACCCATTTTTTATTTTCCATCATTTTAAAAATCAAGGTATTTTTCACATATAAATCATCACTAAAATTGGTGTTTTATGCATTCAAAAGGAGCAAAAACGGTTTTTACGAACTCTGTAACAATATTTCATAGCATTAAAAAGAAAACCAATTGATAAAAAATCAATAATTCGAAAAATCCAGAAAATCGAAATTTTTGAAAAATCTGCATAAGAATCAAATTTGTTCCTAAATGATTTTGACTGGCAAAATTAATCATAAAAAACAATTTTGAAATACTTTGAACCATTTTGAGTGCATAAAACTAGAGACAGGCAGGGAACACTTTTTTCTTTCCTTTTTCTTTCCTTTTTTTCGTTACCGTATCCAAAAAAGTAAAAAATTAAAAGACCCAGTCTTTTTTTTGAATTTTTATCCTACTATATGTATTTTTTTACGCTGATTCCGAAAATGCAACTTTTAAAATGGGTTGTCCTTATGCATCATCTCGAAAATAGGGATTTTAGTTTTCTCTATAAGGAAAACGTCTTTACTTCATCGAGCTTCCAACATGAGCTTAGTACCATTAGATAGCCCTTAAAAAACTGATTTTAAAGAAAAAATAAAACAAATGCGGTTCGATAGCGGTCATACATTTTTACCCCAAAAACTGCTGAAATTTGCCAAAAAAAAGTTGCAAAAAAAGTGCAAAAACATTTTTCTCTCGACAAAAATGAACGCACCACGAAAGTTTTCACGACAAAAAAGTGTTCCTTTTTGCTTTTCGACGACGAAAAGTTTTTGTTTTTTAAGATTTTCAGATGGCATTTTTGGCGCTTTAAATTAATTTTTTTTAATTTTTGTTTTTATTTTCGTCTTATTCAACGTCAAAAATATATAGATCAAACTGAAAAATACTTTTTTCTCAATTTTTAATTTTCACCTGCCGGTCCCTACAAATTTTTCTTCTGCGTCGAAAATTACATTAGCCGAAATTTCGACATTGGAGGTCAGATAAAATTTTTTTCTATAGTGCAATTAATAGCCCTTACTTATATGTACATTTATGGGAAATAACTTTTTGATTGGTTTACTTTTGGATTTTTCCCGAATTTTTCCATTTTTGGCAATACACTAACTTTACTTTACTGTTAAATCAAAAGTACGAGATAGATTGAGCCAAAACTCTCAAAATAACCTTTTTTCACCTAGTTTAATCGAATGGACCATAAAAAATTTCATTTAAAAATTTCATGTCCCGCTCGATTTTAATCCTGTCGTATAGTCTCTCTTAAATGTTTCTTGGTTAGCCTATTTTAAATAATTTTATTGTTATGACATTATTTTAATTTAATTTTAGCTCCACAAAAAATTTTTAACCCTAGTATCCAAATATAATATAATTTTAATGTTTGAAAAACGCGGAATCTTTTTGAGATCAGATTTATTGAATCTTTGGTAAATTAGTAACTATAATATTCAAAAACCCATAGCCCAACTTAATCATTAAGTTACAATCCCCAGCACATGTATAATAAAATGATACAATTTATTTATATGCTTATATCAAGAATACACAATACAAATGACAAGCAAAGAAAAAAGTTTAAAAAATTAATGAAGAAAAAGATAAGCGAAGAGAGATGCAATCATGAGACCAAGACCATATCCAATTTTTTCAGCACCATTTGGAGGGCACATTTTCATTCCTCTAAGTTCAAGCATTTGAATATCTTTTTTCTCCTATAAAAGAGTTAAATTAATTAACAAACACAGAAAACTTACATCCTCAGACATTGTTTCACATTGTTCTATTGTATATTGGTATCCTGTTTCTTCTTCATCATCACATGGAACTTTAACATCATTATGTAAACATATCTTATCACCACGTTTTTCTCGCTTTAATTCAGAAGGTTTTTGATGACCACCAGCAGCAGGAACAGAAGGAGAAGAAGAATCACATGGAATTTCAGCACCATTCCGAGTACATTTGACGATATTGCCTTGATCATCCCATTCTTTGCAGAAACCATTTTGACATTCTTTGGTAATTTTCCGAGAATAAACGGCTGAAGCAAAAACAACGGCGAGAATGAATGTTGAAAGGAGAAAACCGCGACCAAACATTTCTTTCTTTCTTCTTTCAGCAGCAGCAATTTTCCAACAAAAACAAAATGAATTTGAAATGAAAATTTTTTAAGGGTTTTTCTTTTCATATATCCATTTGTAAGTTTTTTAAAATTCATTCATTATTCAAATTTTGAATTGTTTATCGAAAGATCCGTTTTACAAAAACTTGTAAATTACAAGTTTTTGATTTTTTCTAAAATATAAAAAAGCGACCGGCAGGGAACACTTTTTCTGTTACTTATATCGTACACAAACCAAAACAATTTTAAGCTATTTAAATTAAACGAATCAGTTTTTCCGCCTTTGTCACTTTGACCAGATTTTTTATGATCAATAATCTTTAAACAGAATTTGGAAACATAATTCAATGATTATCTAAACACAATAAACATTCATTAATCCATCAAACGAGCGACAACAAGCAAAATCTATATCATAATAATGTAACAACCGATTTACTGACAAACATTCTCCATGAATTATTATGACTAATTTTTCCTCCTAATTTTCTGGCCACTTCAAAACAAACATATGTGAGTGTTTCAACAACTATCGATGACTATGATTCCTGGTACAATAAATGATCATTACATATCAGCAAATACACAAAAATATAAAACAGATAAAATATTTATTAAAATAACCGTATAACACAATTTATGGCATATCATTATTACATATTATTGACGGAAGACATTAGCAAAGAAAGCTGCAACCATAAGACCAAGACAATATCCAATTGATTCTGCACCATCACCTACTTCTGGAACACAATGGGGAGGTAATCCTTGATCAGCAGCAATTTTATTATATCTTGCTTTTTCCTGAAAAAAATAATTATAGACATAAAATCAAGTGTTCAAAATAACTTACCTCTGCAGGCATTGCTTCACATGGATCACATGGAATTTGTTCAGTACCAATATAACATATTTTAGAATAAACAGTTGAAGCAAAAACAACGGCGAGAATGAATGTTGAAAGGAGGAGACGACGACCAAACATTTCTTTCTTTCTTCTTTCAGCAGCAGCAACTTTTCAACAAAAACAAAATGAATTTGAAATGAAAATTTTTTAATGGTTTTTCACGGTGTGTCGAAAAATTTTTCTCTTACCTTTTCAAAGTTTCTTAAAATTCATTATTTAAATTTTGTGATTTTTAATACATTTATTTATTCTAAAAATACAAACACGGAATTTGGGTTGCAAACTTTGAAATTGAAAATTTGGGACAAGCGAAGCCCCGGCGTTGCCGGGTCTTCTAACAAAGACACCGAATATTTTTTAAACACCAATCACTTATCTTACAAAACACCTTGTTTAATATAATTCCTGCCTTAAATTATAATTTTAATACATCCGCTATCATGTTTCTGTCATACACTTTCTTTCCAACACATTTTAATCATACAATGTTGTCTATTTTCATCTGTTTAAAAACAACAAAAATATAAAAAATCAGAGTTATTAACTTAATCCCACTTATGAGTACGCTTAAATTTGTGCATCTTGTTTTTAAACTAAAAAGTTTGTAAGGTGGTATACCCCTCCTAATAAATCATTAAATTCAAAATCATATAATTTGTTATTTAAATTATTTGATTTGATATAAGTTATTACAACATTTTAAGTGCCATAATAAAAATGGCGAGAGCAGGCCTGCTTTCGCAATTTTGGCAGATGTTCGTATTATTTTCTCATTAATGAATGGTCATAAATTAATGATACACCCACATTCACCATTTATAGCTTTCATTATGTTTTCCCCTAACATTCATAAAAAGTAATAGCTTGAAGACATGCCAGCCTTGTAATATTTAACAAAAATAGCGGCGGCAGGCCTGGCGGCCTGCCGACGCTATTTTAAAGTATTTTTTAAATCAGTCGATTACTTTATCTATATACTGAAACTTCAAATATTGTTTTGCAAACGTCTTCTTTTTTAACATATTCTGCTATGGACATAAACTTTATTTACGTAACTACATTAAAATCTAATTCATACAATTCTATTTTGCTTTTTATGCGACGTTAACAATCACAAATAAGGGCCTAAGGCTAAGCCTGGGCAGGACTTGCGGCCTGCCCAGGCCCCCAGTTTATCCTTTGCCTCTCTAATCATTTTCATTCTAATTCCTTCCTTCCTCCTTTATCACATTCACTTTCATCATTTGTCATCATTTTCATTCACTCGCATTCACTTTTCATTATTCTCTTTAAATTTGCATCATTCCTTTCATTCACACGTTGGATCTCACTTTCAAAACCCTCTAACTCTTCTAAATGGCTACCTCCGGACTTAACGGTCGTCACTTTCATTATCCTTACATCATTATCTTTATTTCAATACCAAACACAAATACATTTTTCGTTGATGTAACATTCCACAGACAAACAGACACATTTTCAAATCAATCAAAGGGAAAACATTGTAGCTTTTTTGAAATCACTTTCCGTTTACCTTTCGTTTATTCATTTTACTGCTGTGACGAAATTTACGTCAGTGCAGTAAAAAATTATTCATCGAAATTCTATGATTCTAAAAAATTGAATCGAACTCGGTTCTTACACCTGTTTCAAAATAATTTTTAAAAAGTACAATTTTTCAATTTTTTAGGTATGCCTTTCATGCATTTTTCTTTGGCTGAAACAGTGTTTGTGTTTTTTAAAATTACCGCCGCCACCGCCGCCGCCGCCGCCGGGCAAAAATTGAGTTACCGCCGCCGACGCCGCCGCCGCCGCCAGCGGCATCCTTTGATCTGCGGCAAAACTCTTTGAACTTTTTCGATTACCGCCGCCGACGCCGCCGCCACCGCCGCCGCCGGCAGCGCCGCCGGCGGCGACGCCAAGCTGCCGGCGGTGGCGGCACGAAAACACTGGGCTGAAATAAACAGCAGAACCATTTGATTCATTTCGCCTGATTTATAAATTTTTCAAATTTTTCACAAATTTGCATAACACAAACAAAAATTATGAGATGCCAAAAAGAAAGTAACACTTTATTTTGAGCATTACTCAACCTGTTCGGAAACTCAAAAATGGTAGGAAGAAATTCACAATTTATTTTTTGTTTTGCACCTGTAATTCTTTCTTTGTTTCTTCGAAATTTATTGGCACAGTAAGTTTCTCCTAAAATTTCAATATTTCATCTGTTTATTATTTTTTAAGACCTGATAAAACTGTTTTACAAGCAATTGTCAGTGGACTTCGAAATGGCTGGTCCGATGAAAAACAATATTATACCCCGGGAGAAGTAATTGAATTGGTGATATTTGGAGAAAATATGGATCAAAGTATTATGGGTGATATATTTCTTACAGATGCTGGAAGATGTGGAGTATGTTTTTGAATGAAAAAGCCTTAAATAATTAATTTGAATGATTAGGATGTTGATATTCTAAGTAAACAAAAAATTGCTATGATCCCAGATTCGTCTTATCCGGATTTATCTAGTATAATCGTCAAGTCAAAAAATCCAGTTGAATCGGATTTACGGGCAATTTTACGACTTTGTACATCAAAAATGGATAAACATCAAATTCCACCTCATGTAAGGTTTTTTGATTTCTAGGATAATTTTATGCCTATGGCTCAGTGGTAGAGCTACAGCCAAACGACCCGTAGGTCTTGGGTTCGATTCACGTGCACGGCCGTGTACACTTTTTTGAATTTAAACATTTTCTGGTTTTCAAATATAATCATCATCATTCCATCATATCAACATTATCAGTTTTTTAGACATCATGGATATATCCTGAACCAGAAGATGAATATTTTATTCCTTTGCCGTTTCTTGCATTGGCATTTGGAATTACATTATTTACAAGTGCTTGCCTCTCTGGATTAAATCTTGCTTACAGTGTTCTTTCCCTTGAACAACTTCATATGCTTGCAAATAAGAAAACTGGAAGTCCAGCAGATCAAAAGAAATCTCGGCATGCTCAAAGGGTTTTACCCCTTCGAAAAAGGAGTAATTGGTTAATTGCAACTTTTGCAATCGGAAATACCATCGTTAATATTATGTCAACTTTAATCGCCGAAGAAATGTTTTCAAAAGTAAGTTTTTTATGAAACATGTAGGATATGTATGTGACATATATGTTTCATGTACATTTCATATGATAGATACTGTACTTGTATGTTTCAGCTTGCTGCAAAGGTGATCTTGGTGAATACAGTACCAGTAATAATGACAATGTTATTTGGTGAAATATTGCCTCAGGCAATTTGTAATAAGCGTGCCCTATCAGTTGCTTCAAATCTTCGAATTGTTGTAATTTTAATGATGGGAATTTTTTGTATTTTTGCATGGCCACTTTCACGTTTATTAGATTGTATTTTGGGAAAAGAACCTATTCGAGTTTATGATTTAAAACAATTATCAATTATTTTGGAGGAACATGGTGCTAATAAAGGTAAGCCCATCTACAGCATCTTAATTGGAACAACATTATAAATTTGTAATTGTTTGAAATGGTTTTTCTAAACTTGTGATTTTAGAAATTCTTGGAAATGTTATGAGATTCCCGACATTGAAAATTGGAAAAATAATGACAAGAATTCAAGATGCATATTTGCTATCCAGAAATGATGTCCTTGATATGAATGTAAGTTGTTCATTTTTATAACTGGTTACGGTAATAATGGTATACTGTATTCTTTAGAGAATGATTGGAATTTTGGAAAAAGGATATACCCGAGTTCCCGTTTATGCTGAACTTGACAGAAAAAAGATTGTCGCAGTTTTAAATGTCAAAGATTTAATTCTGATTGATCCAGATCAAAAAATTCGTGTTTCTGAATTTTGAAACATATTGCAAAATTCACACAAGTTAGTTGTATTGCATCATTTTGATGCCATAATCGAAATTGTTACTTTCAGTCTCAAACAGCTGAAATTCGTTTTGTCTCATGTGATTCACCTGCTCAAGATGTAATGAATGAAATGGCTCATGGTATGGTTACGGTATTATATGTGCAGTAATGGTTTTTTCAGGCAAACATTTAATGATGGTTTTTCGATTTGATAATAAAGTTTATCATGTTGTTGGATTGGTAACCTTGGAAGATATCATTGAAGAATTTATTGGTGAAATTAAAGTTTGTTTTTTACACATATTTTTTTGAGTTACAGTATGCTAACAATTTTTAGGATGATGATGATGCAGCATTTCCAACAATGCGAGCGGGATATCGTCGTGATCAAAGTACATTTGATTGGTTCCGAGATGAAACAGACAAAAAGACGGGGCTAAATGCAAATGGAATGTTAAAGCTGATACAACAAATTCTTGAACATTGTCCAATTTTTGGAAATTTGAATATTAATGTTTCAGCAATGAGAGCTTTGGTGCATGTTTCTGAAATTGAACTTGTCGAAAAAAAGATTGTAATTGAAAAAGGTGCATTAATTAAGTATGTGTTTACTATGGATTACTGTAGAATTTGTTGGAGTACAGTATATTTATATTTTTAGATGTTTATATGTAATTGTTTCTGGTGATGTTGCAAAAGATGGAGTTCAAGTAAAAACAGAAAGACCAGTATTTGGAAATGAATTGTTGGAAGAATTATATCATCGAATTAGTGTTAATACACTTACGGATAAATTGAAAGATGATGAAATTCAAATTATTTATGATTCTGAAGTTTCGTTGCTTTCACCTCGAGCTACAGTACTTAAGGTTGGTTTGATATCATGGTTTTGCGGATTCACGAAATCGAAATTTTGACTGTGTCCTAATTGGAAATGTTAAATTGTTTTACCTAAAAGATATGTTTTTAGATTTCATTGAATGATATTTGCAATATTTTAAAAGCATTTGATTCTGAAAAAATGGCTGAAGAAACTTTGAATCAATTTGATCATTATATTCATGCGTTAGCATTTATGGGTACTGTACCATCAGATACAAGCCGACAAATTGTTATGCATGCTTCAATGGAAGATCCAACACAAAACGCCCCAGGGCAAAGTCCCGCAAATGTTAAAGTTATCGATGTTTATGAATTGACTGCAATTGGGACAGAAATGTAAGAATTATATTACTGTAATGTTTAATAAATTATATTTATATTTTTAGTGCACAAGGATCAGCAATAGAAAAGAAAGATACAAAACCTTTGAAGAAAGCCGCTGCAAAAGGAAAAGCTGCTGCTGTTGTTATGGATCCAAAGCGTGAACAACAAACTCAACAATTACTTGAACATGGTGATTCAAATTCAAAAAAATCAAAAGTATCAAAAAAAGAATCAAATTCAAAGAAATCCAAAAAGTCAAAAGTTTCAAAAAGATCTGCAAGAAAAAAGCAAAAATCAAAATCTCGTACCCCTCCAACAATTACAACGGCACCAATCGCAGCAGCAGATGATGAAACGGATACGGTAGCTGAAGACAAAACTCAAGCATCACTTACAAAACCATTACTAGATAAATAAAATAAAATTTGCATAATTAATTTATTCGTTTCATTGTTTTTTGCTTTTTTGTATGTGTGGATTTAGTAATAATAAAGCTGTTGTTGCCAAGTCTTGTTTATTTCTGCAATTACCTGTGAATAAGTTTTGTAAGTTTTTTTTCAATATTAATATCTTTTTAAAGAAATTGACCATTTCGGATTCTGATTTTTGAAAACTTATCTAAAGTATCATAATTTTTCTTGACACGAATTCTGTGTTTCATTTGATACTAATTTTTTTATCGGATTTAATTTTTGCCATACTTTAACTTTTTTTTAAAGATGTTCTTTGAATTGAATGCCGTCTCCTACTAATTCAGCTGATCCATCAAAGCTGGAATTAAAAGAAATACCAGATTCATCCCAGCATTTGGTTGAAATTGATCTTGAAAAAGATCCTGTTAAAGGTTTGTATATTTGATTGTTTGAATGTATTTAATTGAATATTTATAGGTTTTGGATTTAATATTATTGGTGGATTTGACGATCCTCATATTCCTGGACATCCCGGAATCTTTATATCTCGAATAAATCCTGAAGGTCCAGCAGCAAAAGACGGACGACTACGACTTGGAGATCGAATTGCTGCGGTTTGTGTTTATTCTATGTATTTGTTAATCTTCCTAACTATTGTATTTATTTTTAGTTAAACGATATTTCACTTTCACATAAAAGTCACTCGGATGCTGTTGAAAGTTTTCGGCAAGCAAGTGGAAAAGTTCGATTATTGATTGAACAAGACGCTGAAACTCTTCTTTTATCTGTAAGTTTCTCTTTTTCGTTCATTGACTCGGGTTTATTTATTTTAACCGGTTTTTAAGAGGCAACTTTTTTGCTGCTCTTTACACTTAAAAAATGTAGCTTTAAATTATTATGCGTTAACGAGCTAAACTAATTTTCAAATATATGCGTATAATTGCATCATGGCCCAAATTTCTTTCATTAATTGAATGTACTTTGGACTTGCATATAATTTTTTCGGGAGTGTTTCACAGCAGCAGCTGTTTATAGAGTTTTGTCATATCAGTTTACAATGATTAAAAAGAATGTTCTTCTTTTTTTCTATATTGCTGACGCATTCCCTTTCACCTTGAACTGATTCATTTTTTAATACTACTAAACCTTTCTCGAATAATTTTTTTACCTATCTGTTCAATTTTAGGCTCCATGTGCAGTTGTGCCATCTGTTACTGATTCACCAGTTCAAGAATCTCTTCGTTTATCTATTCTTAAATCATCGTCAAGTACAAAAACTGCTGTAAGCCCTGCTGTATCACCAAGTGAACCAGTTAAAACTGAAATTACAATGACGGCAACCGTTGCAACTGCTGCTCCTGTTGATGGTAAGTTTGCTAGACTGAACATCGATATAAGTTTTATCTTTAACGATAAGTAATTTGGACGATTGATTGAAAGTTGAAAGAATGAGCTGACATTTTATGCTAAAAATGGAATATCAACTCATAATTTTCAATTTCGATCTGGCTTCCGTATTATTTTCGTTAAAAACAGTAAATGATAATTAGTTTGCCAGAAGTTTGATTGTGTTTTAAAACTCTGCTATTACAATATTCACATATTTTAGTTAGTGTAAGTCAAACTTTTCAAATTGATAAGCCAATAGTACCACCTGAATCTGAAGTTACACCTCCATCATCAAATGAAAATGGAATTGTAATACAAAGAACAAGAAGGCAATCATTTCGTGAACCACTTGTTACTGTACAACCATTAGAAGAAGAGCAGCCAAAACCATCTGAACAACAAACTACAACTCAAAATGGTATTCCTCCACCTCAAAGCAATAATATTCCATCTTTCGTGGTTCCAAGAACAATACCCGTGGAGGAAGAAGAAGATAGACAATCAACTATTAGTGTTGCGCCTTCAGTTTATAGTGTTATAGATGATGTTCCAAGAACTCCCAAAAAGCCTTCATCATGGTTTGATCCTTCTAGGTACGTTGATTTGTGAATATAAATTTTTTGTCTACTTTCTTTCTGTCTTCTCTTTCTTTATTTCTGCTTCTTCTTTAGTGTGAAAAAAGCTATGTCTGGTCTTTGGAATTCTATCAAGAATCCTTGTAAGCTTTTTTCTTTGTCTTTGCAATGTTTATGTCTTAGTTTAATTGTTTTAATCAAATTTCTTTTTTTAGTCCGTCGTTAATTACAGAAGCCATCTTCATTACAATTGGTGCTCTTTCAATTGGAATTAGTGTTGCATTTGCTGTTCGTTATTTCAAAAGAAGATGAACAAATTTATTATTATAACAATTTTATTTCGGGTTTATTCTTTTTCATGTTTTGAATAGTTTCAATAGAATAAAGCTAGTCGCTGATATTTCTGTGTTTTACATTTCTTCATGAGTTACTGTATGATGGTACATTTCTTGATCTACTATTGTAGCATTTTAATAACAACTTTATTATATTTTGAAAATTCTTGCAGTTATATATAACCAAATTAATTATTTTATACAAAGCTCATAATATTTAAGTTTGAAAGAAAAACAAAAAAAGTCATTGCTTTGTTTATACAACACTTTCGGTATCATCGCCATTATCGATGTCGTCTCGATTTGAACTATTCTCTGAGGATACGGTATTATTCCTTCTTCGGGTTCGTAATCCTTCAACAATTAACCTCTTTGAACCAGTTGCAGTTTGAAGGGGATGAATTCGGGCAGGACTACCGTATCCCGAGGAAGATCTTGAACGATGCAAAGTCGGAGAACTGTACCTTGCAAAATGATCAACAAAACTAAATTTATCTGCATGAAAAATTTGTAAAATTTCTGGTAATCGAGATTTTTGCCATCCTGCACCCCATAAATCTCCGACCTAAAATGTGTGTAATTTTTAGATATGTAATTTAAGAGCAAAACTCTTGAAAAATTTTTGAAATCAAAATTTCGATTTTGTAATAAATTATAAAACTTACAGCTACTAATAAAACATTTGTTTCTTCTGATTTTTGAATAGAATTTGAGATTAAATGTTGCCGACATTTCATTACCAATGCCGTTGTTTCTCCAACGCTTTGTTCTGTCAGCAATTTTCCAATTCCAATAATTAATTGTGCCGCACATTTTAAATCTTCTTCATCTGCTGATTCATCAAATAATGAATCCAAACAAGTAAATAATGGAGCCACAAGAGTCTGGGCTAAACATAAATCAATATGTCTAAAATTTATACATTTACAGTAATATTTAATATACAGTAATAATTAATTAATTTACCTGTAAACAATATAAAATTCTGCTAAAGTATGAACATAATTTCGATACATTTTTCGACTTTTTTGTCGAATTTCATCTCGACATTTATAATCTCGTAAAGCATGAGCTAAACATCCGGAAGTCAATGAAGAAACGTCATGATTATCAAGGGTATGAAAATGATAAACAATTTGGGCAGCTAATCTTGGAAAATTTGAATCTGATAACCATTTTTGATGTAAATGTTCTGTGATTGTTTCAGTTTTTGCAGCACGTAATAAAGTTCCAAATGCGTGAACTAGAAAAAAAAAATTAGGATTTATTTATGGGTTTGGATTACGGTAATAGATTTTAAAAACAGTAGTAATAACACGTTTTATTTAATCTCAGAAAACAGTTAAAAGTGTGTTTACAATTTAATTTTTTAGTAGTCAATTTAAAACTTTTAATTTAAACTGTTACTTTTGTCACAAAAAATTTTTTAGATAAAAATAATCGGATTATGGTATTTTTTAAATACTTTTAATATTTAAAAATGTTGGTTTGGTATCCAAACTACAGTAATTTTAGTGCACATGAAATTACTGTAGCTTCTGGTTTTTAACATTTTTAAACTAACAATTACTTGTAAGCCGTTTTTAGAAATCGAAAAATAAAATTTTGAAACTTATTTAAAAAACATTAGCTGCCATCAAATGCAACAAATTTCATTAAAGCAATTTGTCAAAAATGTTAAAGAAATAAAAACAAAAACAAACCCGGTATTTCGCCATGATCAGCTAAATGTGATAAAGAATTTAAAACATTTCTTAAATTTTCTTCGTGCATTTTTCTTTCCAAAAATGCCCAAAAATTTTTTAGGCACAAACTGAACACCTTTCAAAGAATCGTAAAAATAATAAAAATAATAATTTTAAAGAGTTTATCTTTGTTGTTGTCACTTTTTTTGTCGAAGATGATGATGATGAATAACTTTGAAACTTGATTTTGAAGGGTAAAAATATAATAAGTTTGATCTAAAAAAATGTTGTGATCATCAAGAATGAGAAAAAGGTTAAGCGAAAAAAATATTTAAAGATAGAAAAAATTTAAGCCACGAAAAAAAAGTGAGATAAAGAGTCAATGTCAAAGGTTTATTACGTGCGGGCAATGCCCGCCGGGCATGCGTGTTTTATTTTTGTTTGACTCAAGAAAAAGAGAGTAAGGATCTTCTTTTAATTGACGCAAAGAAGGCGGCAGACAACAGTTGTTTATATTTTTTTATGGAAAAAAGGTTAAAAAAGTTAAAGTTATCATTTAACAATGACAAAAAGAAAATAGTGATGGCAATATTCAACTTTTTTTAATTTAAACAAAGTTACTTTTATTTTAAAAAATGTCACTAAAAGTTTTTTTAAAAGAATAACAAAAACAATTGTTTGTTCGAAAGTGAAAAAAGTGTTACAGTAATCATGTGAAAGAGGAGGCAGGTGATGATCGCCGGAAGAAAACAACAACCTGGGCGGCAGAAACTGATGATAGGCAAGGGATAGGGGGAGGAAAATGCGTAAATTGAGTTTAAAGTAACTAAGTAAGTTAGTTAGTTTAAAAAAGTAGGTCAGAGATTGTCGGTGAAGTTTTAAAAAGTAAAGTTGTAAACAACAAAAAATTTAGGAGGCGTTCAAAAAATAGAAAGACTACTGTAAGTTTGTCGTTGTAGGAGTAGATAAAGAACAGACGGGTGAGGATTGCTAATTTAAAAATGGAAATATGAATACTATTTTATCTTTTTCGTTGGAAACTCGTCGAAAAATGCCAAGAAATTATGGTTTTATAGAATTTAAAACTAATAAATAGTTGAAAAATGTGTGCCATTTTTACGATGTCTGAAACTAAACAATGTTAAACAAGATCACAACACATTTCTCCCATTAATTTGTCACTTAACTGAATGCTTTCAACTAACCAAAAATCAAGCAGTTAGTTTGATTAACGTTGATCAAGCTCTTAATTAATACTTCCGTCTTCTTCTTTTAATCGAGAAAAAAAAAGCCCTCCCCATTTCCGATCTCTGTCAAACATTAAAACAATATGCCAACATCTGATTCACACTTGTTCTTACTCACACGCAGATATATTCAGAAAAGCCATAAAAATTTAACACCATTAAATCGAAATAAAAAAATATCAGAGTCATCATAAAAAAAGCGAAATTTGATGCTTTTCTTGGGAGGAAATAGAAAATAGAAAAAAAAACAGACTTTTGATCATCATGTTTTTTTTCTCCGGCAGTCAACCACAGCTGGCACCCTCAAAGTTGAAATTGCTGACGTCAATCCAATTTTCTTTCCTTTCTATTTCTATTTTATTTACCGCAATAAATAAGAGTTTTTTTAGGATTAGATGGATCTAAAGCCCCAGGAAAATAAATTATCCCTTACACGCGGTTTTTTCTTTTCTTTTCCTTAATCCTTTGATGATTTTAAAGAAAACAAAGATGGCAAAAAAATCGGTAATTTTTGCAAAAAACTTGATTTGAAATATGTATTTTCCGTGTCAATTTGCAAATAAAATTTATTTTAGTGATTTAGCAGATCCGGAACGAAAGATTAAGGATTTGTTAGCAGCAACAGAAAACTTGCTTTTTTGCAAAAAAATATAATTTTTTTCTGACAGTTTCTATTTTTTATTGCTTTTGCTGCTACTTTTGAAAATGAAGTGATCAAAAAAACAAGAAACGAACGAACGAGTTGGATTTCTTTAAAATTTGAACAAATGTCAAAAAAAATAAATATTTGGAAATTTTTATAAATTAATTGCTTTTCAAGAAAATTTGTTATTTTCATCTAAAAAATTAATGAAGCATTAAAAATTTCAGCTTAAAAGCTTGATCAAAGAAGATGTAACAAAGTGATTCATCAAAGTTTTTGAGGAAATTTATGAACATGTTTTTTTTTGTGATTCACACAAATATTTTTCAATGTCACAGATTGTGACACATATTTTTTGATTCAAATAGTTTTTAAAATCTGGATGGAAGTTTTTACAATTTTGGATTTTTTATGAAAAATTTTCAGTTGAAAAATGAACTTGATTAGTAACATAAGAATCGATTAAACAAGTTTAACGAAGTAAATTGGACTTGATAAAAGCCTAAAAATTCAAAATTCTAAAGCATCAAACTGTCATCTGATTTCTTCATCTTCCCTTGAGGGGAAATCCCCTTTTTAAATCCCATTCAAAAATATGACCTTTGAATGCAATTTGATATATCCAAATCTTTCAATCTTCTTTTTTCTTCTTAAATCTCTCATCAACGACCCCTGTGGCAAAAATAAAACAAGAAAGCCAAAAACAAAATCAATGTTTCAAATCACTTCCTTCTTTTTTTCTCAAAGCTTTCAAGTGTTTGAAAGAAATGAAACAAACAAATGCTTTTTTATCTTTCTTTTTTTAATGAATTGTTTTGAGTCAAATGATCTGACCTTGAAATCAAAAATATATAACAAATGTATAAATATATTTCTTTCATTTTGTGTTTGCCGTTCACACATTTCTTTTTCTTTTCAATGTCACTTGATTTATTGTTTGTGTTGGAAACTACTCAACAACAAATTAATTATAAAGTTTTAACAAAAAAAAGTGAAAAGAATCTAAATTTAAAAGTTGCAATAAATTAATTAAGTCTTTCTTTTTTGAAAGCTTAAAATTATGATTCCGCTTTTTTGAAGCTGCGAAAATTAAAATAAATTAATTAATAAATTAATGAAAGTCATTTTTAAAACCCGTAATGATTATCAATGGTGTGTGTGTGTCCCAGATGGAAAAGGATACTGTAGCTGTTGTGTGTGGTTTAAATAAGTTGACGAAAATAAAAATCATTTTCGATTGTTTCAGTCGGAGCTTGATTGAAATCAGCAAATGCAAGATTACTGTAGCTTCGACCAAAGCCATCAATATTTGCATTGGTGTAAATTGCAGTTGTTGTTGGGACTTCTGGAGCAACAGTAGTAGTTGAAGCAATGATTTCAGCGGATTCAGATTCAGCACGAAGAAGGGCAGCTTGTTTATCCATGAGTTTATGGGTTAAAACTTGGATGGAACGACGTTTTCGGCCACCTCCACATCCACAACAACCACAACCTCCACAGCAACATCTTAAAATTTGAATTTGGATTAGAAGATGTGGATAAAAAATGTGAAAAATTACGGTCGACAACAACAGCAACATGGCCGACAGCAACAACAGCAGGGACGACAGCAGCAACAACAACAACTAAAAATATATGGGTTTATGAGACTTTAAAGTAAAGTTAAGTTTTTAATTACCGGCAGCAGCATTGACAACAACATCTGCAACAACAGCAACATCTAAAAGTTTAAAAATTTTAATGATGAGTTGGATTTTAAGTAGGATATGTTAGAGAATGTAAACAGATATAGAAAATCCATATGAGACAAATTGAATCTTATATGAATTTTTGGGCTTTAGGATAAACCAAAGGTATTTCAAGAAGGCTTCGAAAATGCTTACGGTCTACAACAGCAACAACATGGCCTAAAATTTCATCACTTTTTAATTTGTTCACGACTAATACAGTATCCAACTCACCGACAACAACAACATCCACAAGAACGTTTTTGTCGAATATGAGTTTCATTTCCGCCTGCCACTTCAATTCCAGTTTCATCAATGACGGCTGCTTCATCTCCGGTATTCAAAGTATCCACAACTGCCATTGCCGTTGTTGATAATTCATTGTTGCTTCCTACTGTAGCTACAGTAGCCTCAGTGGCAGCTGTAGTTGCCTCATCTCTTTGACCAATTGGTCCAGCAAAAGCAATTCCGAAGCATGCAGCAACAACAAGAATTGAACCAAAAATAACAAAACGAGTCATGACTTTTTTGATTGGGGCTTCAAAAATTTGTACGACAGAACCAAAGAATTTGCAATGCGGTTGTCGAACAAAAAAATTAAAAGCAGCGGAATGAAGTTCAAAAGCTTTGAATCAGGGCTTTTATAGTCTTTCGAAAAGTTCAGCTATGATTTTTTCGTGGATGTAGTCAAAGGCGGGATCCCGAAAAAACTATGTCTGCTAAATGTCATCATCCAAAAGCGGTCATTTCTTGACAGGTCCGACATAAACAAATAAATGTATCAAAAAATTTTAGGGAAAATTAATTTAACACTTTTAAGCAGCAAATTTAAAAAAATTTTGGATTCAAAAAATTCGAAGCTGTCTATGAAATGTAAAAAAATACAGTATCCTAAAAGATTGAAAATGGAAGTTCAACAAAAGTTTGGCAAAATGTCACTCTTTCAATTTCCTAACATGGCAGTTTCTTTCAAATTTTTCAAAAAAAGTTTTAAATTTAAATTTTAAATTTTGAAACTTTAAAAACAGCTTTAACATTATATCAATCAAGTATAATTCTATTTAATTAATAATGCTTTTAACTCCAGAAGAGATTATTGCTATTACGGGAACAGGATTTGTGCATCAAATAAAGAATACAAAATGTCGACAACATGGAAATTCAATGGGAAGTCTAAAAATTTATCAAGATCGATTTGAATGGGTTGTTGATGGTGATGATGCAAAAGGGGTTGTGATTAGTGTTCCATATGAAACTGTTGATAGTAAGTTTTTACACTTTTTGATAACCTTTAGTTTATATATCCTTTTTAGTGCTTCGAGTTTCTGCACCAGATAAACCAAAGATTCAATTACAAGCTTGTTTGAATGTTGGAGAAAATGTTACTTTTCAATTTGCTGATTCTTCAAAGAATAAGGATCAACTTTTAGTTGAACAAAAGAAAGCTCGTGATCAACTTCAAGAACTTCTTGTTCGACATCGAAAACTCGTTAGTAGTGTAAGTTATAACAAATTTACGGGGGATTCTCTATTATCTAAGTCTTTTACGGTTTTAACTACGCAGTTTGTCAACATTCAAAGCTGTTCTCCCCACTTGGTTGTAATTTTTGAAGTGCCAAAAATGTACTTTAATGTTAAAAAAGATTGCTTTATTTATCCCAGAACCGATTGTTCAATAAGTAAAGATTATACCAGACGCAGCGCGCCCCGAAGGGGCGCGCTGCGGCTGTTTACGACTCAACTTCCCTACCTTTCTACCCCAAAAAAACGATTTTCGTCAATTTTGATCGTAGAGCCATGAAATTTTTCAGGTATGTAGAGAAAAAAATCGCATTTGATAATTTGTTGGGTTTGACCCCCCACGACCCCTGGGACCCGAGATATGCCCCAAAAACGTCCGGGCGAGTGTAGACTTTCGATGTTCCCGGTATGTTGGACGTATAAGAGGTATTGGAATGAACTGGGCATGGTCCAAATAGTACTAAATGCCTTTTGGTTTGTCCCAATCGGTTCATTTTTGACCCCGGGGGACCACTTTTTGTTTAAAAAAACGGGGTTTCGCGGGGTTTCGAGATTTTTTGTCGAGTGCGAGTTTAGATAAGTATTGGAATCGATAGTTCGTAATTAGTTACATATGAATCGACACCGGGTTCACTGGTATATCTTTATTTTTGACCCCGGGGGACCACTTTTTCTAAAAAATAGCGGGGTTTCGCGGGGTTTCGAGATTTTTTGTTTAGTACGAGTTTAGTTACATATTGGAATCGATAGCTTGTAGTCATTTACATACGAATCGACAAGGGGTTTGTTGAAATATCTGTATTTTTGACCCCGGGGACCACCTTTTGTTTACAAAAACGGGGTTTCGCGGGGTTTCGAGATTTTTTGTCGAGTGCGAGTTTAGATAAGTATTGGAATCGATAGTCCGTAATTTGTTACATATGAATAGACACCGGGTTCACTGGTATATCTTTATTTTTGACCCCGGGGGACCACTTTTTCTAAAAAATAGCGGGGTTTCGCGGGGTTTCGAGATTTTTTGTCGAGTGCGAGTTTAGATAAGTATTGGAATAGATAGTCCGTAATTTGTTACATATGAATCGACACCGGGTTCACTGGTATATCTTCATTTTTGACCCCGGGGGACCACTTTTTCTAAAAAAATGCGGGGTTTCGCGGGGTTTCGAGATTTTTTGTCGAGTGCGAGTTTAGATAAGTATTGGAATAGATAGTCCGTAATTTGTTACATATGAATCGACACCGGGTTCACTGGTATATCTTCATTTTTGACCCCGGGGGACCACCTTTTGTTTAAAAAAACGGGGTTTCGCGGGGTATTTGAAATTTTTTGTGTTAAAAACGAGATTATACTCATGAAATATTTAATTATCATCTGTGATGAATTAAATACGAGTACATTTATCAAGATTTGTTTGTCATTTGTTAGAAGTGTCATTAGGTTGGTGGCGGAAACGAAGGGCCGTGGCTCATTCCCTTCTGCTGAATTGCTTATCATTTTTTATTGAACGTCGTTGGGTTGGAGGCGGAAGGAAAAAAACAAGGAAACCATATTATTGGATTAAAATTTTTTGAAAAATTGCAATTTGAATAAGAGTAAATAACAATTTTAACATTTATAAAATAACCCTTTACGGAATTTGCATATTGTACAACAGTTAAAAATATTTGGTGTATTAGCTTACAATCATAATAAATGTAAAATGCCTAGAACTGTAGGAATCAAAATTACTGTAACTATTGCATCATACATCATAAACTAGAATTATCTTAATAAATCGATCATTATATAAATATATTTTTTAATATTAAAAATAATTAATTAAAATTGATAAAGTGCCTCTTTTTCGCAAGGAACAACAACAAGCTATCAATATTATCAGAAATAACGTTGTCAAATTAACAGTTCTTATATATCGAAAACGTTACTCATTTTGTTTGCTTCGCAGCAGACGGCTCAGGAGACTAGCCAACGGGGAAACAATAATTAAAAATTATAACAAATACGGCTGTTGCAATGTAAGACGGGAGAAGAGATTAAAGGTTGCAGACGGTATTGGCTTACTGTAAGACGGGAAAGGAGATTAAAGAAGATATCCAAAATCGGCTGTAAGACGGGAAGCGAGATTAAGTTTTTTCAGTTGGACAACTACAGCCATCGCCCTCTGCAAAAAAGGATAGGGAGGCATATTGAAACCCCCCAAACAGATTTTTTTAAAAGTTTAATAGAATGTGAAAAACTAAATTGTGACTAAATATTATTCATCCCTTTCCCAAGAAATTGCTTCTTACTCAGAGCTCGTGCCCTTGAAACTGATTTTGTATTGCAAGTTCATGAAACTGCTGTATTCCAGTTTAAAAGTAATCTTTGATTTATTACAACAAAATGCATTTTCATATGTATTTATCCAAGTTTGTTTAAAATAATGCTTACGAAAAGGCACAGAAGGACGAGTCATATCAATTGCAAAGGGCGATGGCTGTAGTTGTCCAACTGAAAAAACTTAATCTCGCTTCCCGTCTTACAGCCGATTTTGGATATCTTCTTTAATCTCCTTTCCCGTCTTACAGTAAGCCAATACCGTCTGCAACCTTTAATCTCTTCTCCCGTCTTACATTGCAACAGCCGTATTTGTTATAATTTTTAATTATTGTTTCCCCGTTGGCTAGTATTTTTGTTATTTACCCCTTTTATGCTAATGACTTACAAAAATTTTCTTCCCGCGAATAGCATTTCCCGCTAAAGGATCCCGTGAATCTGCCTTTTTTCATCCCGCGAATGGCATTTCCCGCGTATTGGGTATCACTCACTTTAAATGATCTTATATGTCCGATTTGCAGCAAGAAAAAAGTATTTCTAAATCAGCAATCACTGAAAATGAATCCAAGAAACAAATGCTGAAGAAATCATGGGTCATGAAAGTACTGTATCAAAATTTGGTTGTAAACAATTTGATGCCACCTGATGAATTTTGGAAGCTTTATTATAAAGTTTGTTTTTGCGATTTTAACATTTTGTAATATAATCATTACTTTATAGCCACATGAAAGCTTTTTTGAACAACCTGGTGTATCAAATGGTTTTATGTTTGAAGTTGCAGGTGATATGTGTCCAACTGGAATTAAAATGAATTTAACACCTGAAATTATTCGACAAATTTATAAAACTTATCCAGCTAGTTAGTACTTTTTGTTTTCTTTACTGTAGTTTGTAACGATGTATTTTTAGTTGAAAAGAAATTTATGGAATATGTCCCACATCAAATGCCAGAAGAACAATTTTGGTCAAAATTCTTTGAATCACATTATTTTAATCGTGATCGAGTACCGGAATTTAAACGAAATGATCCATTTACTGAAACTTTAGAAGAAGATGAAGCACATATTGAAGCATCTGCAAGAAAAAAGGTTGGAGCTGTAAGAAAAGATAAAGATCTTTTAAGTATTAATGATGATGATGGACTTTATTCTGATCGGGTATGTTTTTATATGCTACAGTAATCTCATGTTGAAATTTTTTTAATTTTAGCCAGAACTGTTTAATCCAATTTTATCGGATAAAAAGCGGCTAATTCGAAGATTGAATGATTTTTCTGATCGTATTTTGGAAGCTGCATTAGATCCATCAAAGAATAATCTAGTTCCGGAAACTCCATCAACTTCTGATCCCGAACATGCTCCAAAGAACGAAGTGGATGCGCATGTTCATGCTTTTACCGAACTTGAAGGTGAACATGATGAAATTGTTTTGGAAGATGATCCAGTTCGAGCATATGAATTTTATGTTAAAAAGCCGGGAATTGCAGAAGCTGAAGCATTAAATGAAAAAGTTAAAGAAACAATTCTTCCAGAAGATTTGGAATATCCTGATCAAGAATTAATGCTTGTTGATCAAGAGGGTGTTGAATCAGATTGTGAAATGGGATATGAACCACCTAGAATTGGCAGGGATGTTCCGACAAGATTTAAGCAACTTGGCCTTCCACTTGATCTCTTTGATGAAATATGTGATGAAATAATTTCTGAAAATAAGGAGTTGGCTAAAGGCGAAGAGGATGAAGAAATTTATTCAGAAGTGAGTTTTTGCTCAAGGTGATTATTACGGTAATTTAAAACTTTTTAGGACATGGCAGTTGCTTCAAAAATCCAACATGAATATGTTCCACCACAAGATGAAAAAGCTTTTCCACCACTATCTGGGTACTTGATTCATAAATTATTCACTGCGCATACTGTAGTATTTGAACTTTCTCAACAACTTCGAAAATTAGTTGCCTTAAAAACTCCATCATCTGCAAAACAAGCTCTCTGCGTTGCAACGGCTTTAACATCATTCCAGAAAAATGCTATTAATGATCTCAAAGATGAATGTAATCGGGAACTTGGAAGAAATGGTGAACAACTTGTTGATTATCTCGTTGTAGCTGCAAAAGATGTCTTGCATAAATGTGTTGAACTTAAAGATAAAGTACCGGTTTAAAAAGGTTTTTCACTTGTTATTTTGTATTTGTAGTTTTGTAATAAGATTTATTGTTGAATGTGTTGTTTTTGCTGTAATTAGATTCATAAAAATATGTTTTTATTTTTTGTATTAAGGCTTTTGGTATACTGTAGGCTAATATAACATTTAATTATTTTAATAGTTTAAAAATGTATTTTTTGCAAACTAGACTATCAAATAACTGTAACGTTTAAGCATCATTAAAGCTTACAAAAAGAAGGATTTGAATGAACAAATCAAAGCAACCAAAAACAAGCTTTTTAAAACCGTCGCTGCTTTCTTTGGCTGAAGTTCAATGATGAAGAAGGTGAATAAAAATCTAGTTGCATCGATTACAAGATTTAAAAACTAGATTATTATTATTATTCATAAATGAATGAAACCGCAATATTTCTGATACATACAGAAAAAACTTGTCTTTAACGGCACTTTTTTTTGGGCTGGCATTGAAATGACCTGCCTCTTTCTCATCTTTATTAGATTTTTATTAAAAGAGCATTCAAAATGACAAAATAATGGCAGTCGTTATTATTTTTCAATGTATTCTTCTTTGACATTGACATTGCTTCTTTTAATTCTTATTGGAGGAATATCAAATGCTGAAGAAGAATGGAATGGTGGAAGGCCTCCACCATTTTTTCCTCAAGGCAAAGGTTTGAGTTTTTGAAGAATTTCAAAGTTAAAGTTATAAACAATTGCAGAACGTCCAATCCCCCGTTATGCACCAACATTTAGCCGATATACGCCATTTTTAACCGAGGATACTTTACCGAAACCTGTTTATGGCCGTCAGCCACCTTCCCCATCATCTGAAACTCAACCATCAATTTATAAATCTCAAGGTCGACCGATTACTCGTGAATTTAGTGGTGAATCTTCCGAAGAGCGAGAACCCAATTATCCACCCTTCAGAAGACCACCACCATATTTCCCTGGAAATTTTCAAGGCATGCCACCACGTTTTGAAGGAATGCCTCCACCGTCACCTGAATCCAGACGAGAATTCCCTGAACCATTTCGTGGACCTCATGGTGAAGTAGAAGACAGAAATCGAGAAGAAGTCCCACCATTCTTACCTCCACAATACCGCGGACAACGACTTCCACCTCCAGAATACTTTCCACGGAAAGAAGCAGGTGAACGACCATTCTTTGGACCGATTCCAACTTATTCAAAACAAGCTCAACAACCACAACAAAGAACCCCTGAAGCAATAACTACCCCATTCCCTCCAACTGCTTCAAAACCAACATCATCAAATTATTCTGCTCCAGAGCATGGTTCAGAGGTTGAACTTGAAAAAGGTAAATCTCGTCCGGATCGTCTTTTTGCAGTAAAGCCACCAGAATTTCCACCAATTCCATCTCCTCCACCGTATCCTTCGCCTGCTCCATTCACACCACCATCAACACCAAAAGGAATTGCAGGTCTTCCAGAAGTTACAACCCGATCACCTCCTTCAATTTATAGTCCCCTTCAAGGACCTTTCCCTGCAGAAACAACATCCCCAACATTTCAAACAAATAATCCACCATCACAAGCAGCATCTGCACCACAACAACAACAAGTTCAACAACAACAACAACAGCAACCAGGAAAACCAAAACCAAATGTACTCCCACAAAGTTTTAGATCATTCTTTCCACCCGGATTTGGTCCATTTGCCGATGGAAAAATACAGTAATTTAAATTGATATAAATTTTATGTTTGTTTGAAATTATTTTTTTTAACTCTTATGCGTGTAACTTGTAATAAAACGCATGTGATTACGGTAGTAAAAATAAGCAAATAGGTAAAAACTGTCTCTATTGAGTTTTGCATTATAAACAGAGTTTAGAATTTCATTAAATTTGCAGCAGAAAAATAAAACTGATGTATTGTCAGCTGAAAAAGCAAGTTTTGCACAATATTTTGTCACATAATTAGAGACCGGCAGGGAACTCTTTTCTTCTCTCTTTTTCCATTTTTTTCTTCGTTACAGTATCAAAAAATCAAAATTGCGCATACTCTTTTTTAAAGATTAATAATCTAACCTACCAGACGTATTTTTTTACGCTGATTCCGAATATGCTACTTTTGAAAAAGTTTTCTCTTGGGCAAATACCCAAAATTTGCATTTTTAGTTGTTTTTTAATTATTTCGCCATGAATTAAGCAATGTTAAGCTTAGCGACCTATACCATTCGATAGCCCTTCAAAAATTGCATCTTAGGGGAAAATATAAAGCAGGGGAAAGCAGGGGATACACAGTTACAGCGATCGCAGAGCTAGAATTTGTTAAAAAATTGCAAAAAAAATTGCAAAAAAAGTGCAAAAACATTTTTCTCTCGACAAAAATGAACGCACCACGAAAGTTTTCACGACAAAAAAGTGTTCCTTTTTTATTTTTTTCGACCAAAAATTTTTGTTTTGTACTATTTTTAATTGCTATTTTCGGCATTTTAATGATTTTTAATAAATTTTTTGATTTTATTTTCGGCTTAATTAGGTTAAATAGTACCTAAATCACTCAAAAAAGTATTTTTTCACGAACTTTTTTCTGTGAGCTGCCGGTCTCTACACATAATCTTTGTTCTTTTCTTCAAAACTAAAAACGACTCTCACAAAATTTCACAACAATAAACAAAACATTGCCGACTTTTTGCCAACCATGTTGTTGTTATTGTTTCTTGCTCTTTTTCGTTTTATTTTTTAAACTCGTGCATTTTCAGCATTTGATATTTATTATAACCGATCCTTCTTTGATAATATTATTTAACAATGCCTGGACAAGGACAGATTAAAACTCCGACGAATCAAAAGCTCTTGACTAATGTTGCCGTCGTTCGAATGAAAAAAGCTGGAAAACGATTTGAAATTGCTTGTTACAAGAATAAAGTTGTAAATTGGAGAAATAAGACGTAAGTATTATTTATTTATTTTATCTTTAACAACATTAGGTATTTTTAGTGAAAAGAATCTTGATGAAGTATTACAATCAGAAACTGTGTTCACCAATGTTTCAAAAGGACAAGTCGCTAAAGCTGCTGATTTAACTGCTGCATTTGGTAATGATAATCATCTTGAAATTTGTAAATTGGTGAGTACCCTTAGTTAACTGCATGAAATATATTTTATGTACACTTTAGATCCTTGAAAAGGGTGATTTACAAGTATCTGACAAAGAACGACAAGTTCATTCTGAAACATCTTTCAAGGAAGTTGCAACAATGATTGCAGATATGTGTGTTAATCCTGATACAAAGCGTCCATATTCAGCTGCAGTAATTGAAAAAGCTTTAAAAGATAGTCATTTTAGTGTTAAAGCTAATCGATCTATTAAACAACATGTAAGTTCTTAACTTCATATTTACTAATACCCTTATATCAATTTTTATAGGCATTAGAAGCTATCCCTAAACTTCAAGAATCAATCAAACTCGAACGTGCAAAAATGAGAATTCGTGTTGCCCTTCCTGCAAAAGAAACGAAAGCTCATCATCAACGTGTCAAAGGCTTATTCGAATCTGTTGAAGTTGAAAATTTTGAAGAAGGTGCATTGGATATTGTTGGATTGATCGACCCTGGCAAATTCCGTGTTATTGAAGATCTTGTTCGAAACGAATTAAAGAACCATGGTGTATTGGAACTTCTTTCTTTAAAAGTTGTTAATGAAGGGGGTGATGTTGAAATTTCATAAATTCTATAATTTATTCATTTTTACTCTGTTGATTTTTTAAAGTAAATGTACTATTCCGTTTTTGTGCAAAATTGTTTTACTACCCTTTGATCTTGTTAATCTGGAATTACATGTTTTTTCGCTTAATAAAATTTTTCTAAATATTCTCATGCGAATTTTCCAATAAAACCCCTAAAGGATAAACCAGGTCAATCTGTCTTATATAAAAGCAGCCCATGCCTTACCAAACCTCAGTCTGGAATGAAGCAGTGAAGAAGAAGAGAAGTGCAGAGAATAGGCATAGTCCATTTCTGTATAATTTCGTGTTGTTTGTTATTGTATTTTTTATGTTTGTATATTATTATTTTGTGTATATTTATTTTATTTAATAAATTCCCTATAATTTTGATTCTCAATTCTGGCAAAGTCCCGCAACCCGAGTCCCCTATACCAACCCCAACGTTTAACCCGACATACTGTATATCATTAATAACTATTTGATAACAAATATATTCAGATTTTGTCTAATATTTCTTTCTTTAAAAGTTGTTAATGAATATAAAATGCCAACCGGTTCGAAAAAATATGAAGTAGAAGCTATTATCGGGCATCGTAAATTTAAAGGACGCAAAGAATATCTCATTCGATGGAGAGGCTATAAACCTGATGATGATACTCATGAACCAGAATCTGGTCTTGTAAGTAATTAATAATTTCTAGAACCGTATTAAGATATTAATTTAAGGATTGTAAATATCTGCTTGAACAATACGATAATGGAAAAGGTGTACTTCGATCGATTCAAGAGGGTACCCATAATGTCAATGATCTTTATGACGTACGTTTCTTTTTGTTTTAAATTTTATTATACCTAGTAGTTGTTTAGAAGTGGGAATGGATTAAATTTATTGAAAATTCTAAAATCTCTGGAAATGGTGTCCAAGCAACGTTCAATATCCCACCAAAAAGAATTATTTTCAAATTTCATTCTGGGATTAAACGAACAAAACAAGAAATGAACAATATTACAAATACGAGAAGATCAAATGGGTATTCTCAAATTTATTGTTTTCAGCATTCAAGTGGATGCTTTTTTGATGCATTCGATATTCCTCCGACAGAATCTTTAGCACATTTTGTAAATAATAGTTGTGAACCAAATTCAGAAGCAGTTGAAGTTGGTGATGATATTTATATTATTAGTAAACGTGAAATTGTTTGCGGTGAAGAGATTACCTTAAAATATAATCTTTCTATTGATCCATTTGAAAGTCCTTCTTTATGTTTATGTTTAAGCCAAAGTTGTTGTGGTGTTATGGAAATTGAACATCCAACTTTCATGGCCAAACTGAAAAAAATAAAACCAGATCTGACTCACATTATTAAACAAATTGTTGAATCTAAAATTGAAGTGAATGTTAAGCTAACCAATTTACAAAAGGATTTAAATAAGAGTGAGTTTGTTACTTTGGTATAAAATAAAACGATATTATCGTTTTAGATTTATTTGATGATCAATCACTTGAGTCAATTACCGATCAATCAACAGAACCTATGCCAACTTCCATCTCTACTAATAGAATAATTCAATCTATGAATAAGTTATTTGCCATTCGAACAAATCGGGAATCAGGAACTGAAAGAAAAAGAACAAGCAAGATGGATAATAATGATGAAAATAAAAGAAAAAAGACAGAAAGGGATTTTTTGTGTTCCAAAAAACGAAATTTAGAAGATTCTATTCGAGGTGGAAAAAAACCATTTGAATATAATCAAAGAATGGCACTGCTTAAACGATTGCAAAATCAAGTGGTTCTTAATAAGTTGTGCTATCAATGCTCAAGATCCAGAAAAGAACTTGAAGAACTTCACATACCACAAGCTGATCTAGAGGCAATGATGGAAGGTGGTTGTTCTGTTTCTTATGGTCAATTGTATACATTCACCCGAAAATCATTGATGCATAAAACATTTTTGAAAAAAATTTTTGAATATGCTCCCAATTATGTAGCTAAGAATGATCTCGTTAAAGTTGATAAAAAATTTGGAGTCGCCGATTTGGAACTGTTGTTGAGCGATCAAAAATACTTTGATAAAATATTCTTTCCATTTGAAGAACTTAAAAATCATAAATATTTGTGATTTCTTGTAAAATGTATAAATTTTTGTATTTCTTTCTTTTTGATTTTCTATGAATAAAATTTATTTAGCAAAGTGTTTGTAATATGCAAATTCATGTAGCTTATAAATTAAAAAAAGATTGTACATTATTATTATTATTCCATTTTGAGGTCCATTATGTGATGGACTACCACCTAATAGTATTTTCATAGTTACCTCAACATTTAAGTTACGTGTTCTGCACTCCGGTCTGGAGTATTTTTCATATTAATGTAGTTAAGTGTTTTTGATTAACAATTTAAAGAATGTGAAAATTGCAATATTAATTTCATAAACAATGCTATAACTGGTTGGCAAAGATGAAATATAGATTATACGAGGTCATTTAATGTTTAATTATTGGTCCAATATATTAAATCTAGTTAAACATTTATCAAATATTCAAAAATAAATGACAATTGTCAAAGTTTTGAAATGCCATTCTTGCGGGGTTTTTTGGCAAATTGTTCTTAAATACACCAAATCCCGTAAACAAACTGGGCATTTACAACAAAAAATGGGCTCATTTTGTTTTTAAAAAACAGTTCTTTCAATGCGAAAATTGAAGGCGAAATTTACGATTTATACAACAATCGTTGAAAAACAAACCGTTTTTGATTAAAATTTTCGAATATAATACAAAGTATGTAGATAAGAATGATCTAGTTAAAGTTGAACAAAATTTTGGAGTTGATGATGTGAGCCGGTTATTATCCAACTAAACACAGTTTAATAAAATATTCTTTCCATTTGAAGAACTTGATAATTATAAATATTTGTGATTATGTCTTTCACAGAAAACCCATAGTCCTATAGCGTTCCTCCATCATTCCTATATCTTTCCCATTTCCCATAAAAATCCTATAAAATTCCTATACGCTTCCTATAAAGTCTATAGATTTCCTACTAAAACTTGTTTTAAGCGCCAGATATAGGAATTGTATGGGAAATATATAGGAAATAACGTTAAAATTCCAAATTTCCTATAGACTTCATATATTACTCCTATATCTTTCCTACCGGACTTAGAGATTTTTTGTAAAATTTTAAAGAAATTTTTAGCAAACAAAACTTTAGGGGGATTTGTTTACAAGCATTTTTAATCATAGAAAACAGAGTTTACTTCTTTTTATCAAACGTTTTTGTTCAATTCTGTGGTGAAAAAGTTATAAAAATTTTGAAATTGCACAAAAGTAAAGAAACTTTAAAGATTTGTTTTTCAAGAAACAGATGGTGTAACAACTGGAGGGCATGGAACAAAATAAACGAATTTTCACACGTGTTGCGGGATTCAGAAGTCGACAACTTTGCACGATTGCAGAAATCGAATTTTTTTACGTTTTTTGTACTTTCCCCGATTTAAAGTCCTTTTCTTAAATTTAAAGTCTGTGACGATTTTGCATATGGCATGATAAAAAGAAACTGGCATTCAGGGGTTGTTAAATATGCTTCTTTAATCTGTGAAGAAAAAACCAAACATTATTCATTTGCAACGATTTCACATTATGTTGAAATCGGCATTTTTGCTATTGGCACTTTTTGGCTCACCAAATGTCTGGAGCTCAGTTTTTCCGAGATTTCTACAGTAATAATTTCAAAGTAACTGCAAAAAACCTGGAACTTTGCTCAAAAAAAGCTAAAAGCGGCCAAGTCCAAATTTTTAGGACGCTATAACTCCTAATGTTATCTAATGTGACGTTTTTTAGTTTTAATAATTTTAAAGATTTAAAATTTAACTTTAAAGATTTTCGGTATTCAAATTCAACGTTAAAATACCAATTTCAACATTGAAAAAATTTATCAAAAAAATCGGGCCCAATTGAATTATGGAATTATTCACAGTGGAAAACTCATAAAACTAAGAAAATTCAAAGTCGCCGCAACGTAGAACTCTTCTGAATCCCCAAAATCCTGAATCCTGACACACCGCTAATATACTAAAGATAAAATTAAAATAAAGAAAAAAATATCAATATCTTTTTGATGTTTTACGCGAAACTGTTGCTCAACGTTTTTTAAAAAGGCGCTGTAAATGCACTCTTGACACGAAAAAAACTTCTTCGTTTTTTTGACAACTTCTGATTTTTTCTTTTTTTTCTTCAAAACCTTTTATTAATTTTTCCTCGTATTTCTTTTATATTTTTAATAATCTTTTCATCATCTTTTATTTTAAAGCTGTTGGACGTGAGTTTTTTTATGCTTTCCGTTTTTGACCAAAGTTGGGAATTTTGGGTGTAAAATATATATGTAATATTTTTAAAGTAATTAGATTCATCTTGTTTTTCGGTTTACTAGAAGTTGATTCTGCTAAAAATCAGAAATCTCTGAATCAAATCAAAAATAACAATTAGGAGATCCTGAGAGTTGATAAAACTGGAAATCACGGATATTTGTTAGAGTGTTTTGACTGCTAGTATATTGTAATAATGTTATCAATGCTTTACCAAATTTAATCATTTTGGGTGCATTTTTAATATTCCAAGGTTTTACTATAAATTTGTAATTGTTCTGTTATCTAATTCATAATTTTTAACTCTTTGTGTCATAATAAAGTATTATAATTTGTGTATTCGAACGGTGATATATATTTTACTTATTTGTATATTTTTATATTGTTGTAATAAATGATTATTTTATTTTTTGTTATCCGTTTCTGCGGTGAAATATCTATTTCTCTAAATATTTGTTAATTTTGAAGTTAAATAAAGAGTTTATACTTTTGTATTACTGGTTTTATCCTTGAAATATCTTTATTGATTATTACTGTATCTTTTTCTATTGTATTACATTGATGACTGTGTATTGATAGTAAAATCTTGGAATATTAGATGCTGCCCAGAATACGCGAATTTTGTTTTGCATTAAATGCTTTGTAATGATATGCTAGCACTCAAAAAGGTCTAACTAAAATCCCTGGTTTCGACATATAAGCTGAAAGATTCGCAATAAGGATGCACTATTAAAAAAGCGAATTAATAATTATTACTTAGTAATTGTTAGTTACCGTTATTAACTTAAGATTTCATTTATGTAATATCTCTTTCAGGAATCTCTGTTTTGGTCAGTTACAGAGCTTTTTCTTTCTAAATAAACTGTTTCAGAAACCTCTGTTTGGTCAGTGCAGAGCTTATTCTTATATTAATTTTTATGTTTTAGGGACTTCTATTTGGTAAGTAATAGAAGTTTTTATCATTTCCCAGATACCTTGAAAATTAGGATTAATAGCGAAATCTGGATTAAATTTGAATTTGGATATAGACATTTAACTTGTCTGAACATTCTTCACCCCTTTTAAAAATTGGCGAAAAATAAACTTTTTTGGTCAAAAACGGAAAAAATTCTAAGTTTAAGATCGAATGGTGTTATATAGAAATCCTATAGGAATTTTTGGAAAATTCCTATAGGATTCCCATATAGGACATTTTAAAACTTAAATTCACATATGGGAATCATATAGGAAATTTGTAATGAATTTCCTATATGATTCTCATATTTGGCATATAGATTTCCTATATTATTCCTATAGAAAAGGGGCTGACGGATATAGAAAAAATAAAGGAAAGATATAGGACTATAGGTTTTCTGTGTTGATTTTGTACGAATACATAAGTTTTTGCACGGTGTGTCGAACCCGTCGGTGAGACCTTTCACCCAAACGACTTTTTCCATATTAAATTTTAAAACGTAGATTCTGAAGGACTGAAGCAATTTAAACGAATTCTGTAAAATCAGAAAAAAAGAGCATCATCTCTTTGGTATGAATAAGCAGGAAATTTTTAAATTCAGATTCTGAATCCAAGAAATTTTTTTTCTCCAGAATCCATAAAAGTGGTAAAAAAATAAAATCCTAAAATACAAAAAGTTTTCATATTGTTTTCTTTTGTTGTTCAAGTTCACGTTCAAATTTTTGATAGTTGTAAAATAAATCACATCTATCAAAAATTTGAAATATCATATTTTTGTGTTTTTGTGGTGAATATTACAATTTTTTAAATTACCGTATCTATTATTTGTAACTGTTGAAAATTAGATAAGAATATGAGATTGATAATATTTATAAGCTTGTGATATTAGGAATATGTTTCGCTAAATTTAAAATTGATAAAAAAGAAGTATGCACTCAAAATGTGTTTCAAATATTTTTTACAAATATTCAGAAAAATCTGTTTATCATTTGAAATATTTATCAGATTGTAAATAATAACAAAATTCTAAAAACACTATAATGGATAGCTATTTTAATAAAGATAAGTTTAAAGTTTTGTTTATTTAAATACAGTATGATTTCTTGTTTTTTTCTGTTAAAAAATTTTGTGGTCCATTTATGAGTCTTAAAAAAAGTAATCCAACCAGTTTTTAAAATAATTAATTTTGTTTTATAAAGAAGTTCCACCCGTTACCCTTGACTAATTTGGGGCCCTGGTATACACAATTTTTGTAAAATACAGTAACATACGTGTAAAAATTTATTTGCTAAAAATAGCTACACAACAACACAAACAATATATTCAATTACTGAATCAATAAAAACAATAATTTAACCAGGAAGACGCCAGACTCGGATAAGATTATCACTATAGCCAGCAAACAATGTTTTGCCATCAGCAGACCAAGCGAGAGAAGTAACATCAGCCCCAGTATTGCGAGAAGTAGATAAAGCATCAACCTTTAAGTCATCGATTGAAGATTTAGTTTCAAGATCCCAAATTTTGATGGTTGATCCAACAGCAGCAGAAAGCCAATACCGATCAGGAGAGAATGATAATGCATTGACAACTTCATTACCCTTAAGGGTGTAAAGATGTTTGCCTTCATTAAGATCCCATAACATTGATGTACCATCTTTGCCACCGGATGCACAAAGTGAGCCATCAGGAGAAACCGTAACAGAATTAATATAGCCAGCGTGACCAATGTGATTTGTCTTCAAACGGCAATTTGAAAGATTCCAGACTTTGACAATACCATCCCAACCTGCGGAAACGATAGCTGGAGCTTCAGCAGATGGTGAAAATCGAACAGTTGAAACCCAATCAGTATGGCAGTCTTCAGTAATTGTATGTTTACATTGAGCAAGAGTATTCCAAAGCTTGATTGTACGATCGCGTGAACCAGAAACAATTTGACGATTATCAGCTGAGAATGCAACAGAGAGGACATCTTTGGTATGAGAGGTAAAACGACGGGTAGTTTGGCCACTGAAAAGAGGCTTCAATTATTAGGTATAAACAGAGAGAAACATACGTTTGCAAATCCCAGAGACGCAAAGTCTTATCCCATGATCCAGAAAGAGCATATTGACCCTGAAGATTAAAAAATGAAAGTAAATTAGGTATTTATGTCTTAAATCCATACATCAACTGATATTGAAACATCAGAAATAAAATGAGCATGTCCACGAAGAGCACGGAGAGGCTTTCCGACAACGACGTCTTCGGCAAATGAACGATCTCCTTGACCAAGTTGCCAAACAATCAAAGATTTGTCTAAAAAGATACACATATATAAATTTATAAGCAAAAGAACAATCAATGGAAAAACATACCACGAGAAGAAGAAACAATAATATTTGGGTTTTGAGGTGTACAAACAACTTGAGTGACTGCTTTGGTGTGTCCTTTAAGGATACCAACAAGCTTCAAAACAGAGCTAGAATCTTCTTCCATGGTGCTGGTGATGATAAAAATAAAGAAATGACCCTGAAAAATAGAATTATTTAAAAGAGAGTTGTAACAATAAAACTAGTACGAAACGTGCTAAACGTAAGGGATAAGAATCGTAAGATAAAAAAAGATAAATTTTTATTAAAAAACAAGTAATTTTTTGTTGTGTCGAACAAACTTCAACACAGATAAAAAAAGGTAAAGAAAACCTCTTGCAAAAAACAATGAGGAATGTCAGGAATTCCGTTCAAGACATTTCAAACGTGTTTTTTTGAAATAATATGTTGCAACTTTTTTAAATTTTTACAGCAGAAAAACACAATTAATTTTGATAGTTAAACATTGTTAAATTAAGTTAATAGTATGATATTTTTATAAGTTTTCACGAATTTTGTGTTTAAATACTTTCTCCATAAAATTTGGTCATTATACTTTCTAAAGTTAAAACATGATTCTTTTTTTGAAGAAAAAATCTTTCACCTAATTGCATGAATTTTAAAAAAATAAGTACATTTAGCCTGTTCTAGAAGCTGTTAAAAAATCACTCTGGTTTTTATTCAAAATATTAAAAACAGGGTGGAACTTTTACGGGTTTTAATTTCGTGAATATTTATTGTAGATTTTTGTGTAGAAACACAACACTGATACAATCAATAAATCGCGTTTTTTATTATGCATTATGTAAATTTTTTGAAAATATACTATGCTACGTTTCAGTAGAAATAGAGAAAATGACATAAATTTTCTTCATTGCTGTCACTTTTACTTTTTCCGTGACGGTCGGCTTCAACATGGCAAAGAATCCTCCTCCAAAAGAAGATACATGGGCTTTCCAACCTATTGGAGCCCCATTTCCTGATAATCCAGTGAAAGCTATGGGTCAACAAAATATGTATGTTGCTTTATGGTATAAGCATGGTAAACCAATTCATGGTAAGTTCTTTTCTGTAATGATTTTATTCATCTAACTTGTATTTTCTTTAGGTCGTGCATGGAATAATGGTGGAGTTGTTGAATGCTCCTTCCCATACCTCAAGGCTGAACTTACTGGTGCTAAAGATCTTGGTGGTCAAATTCAAATCCTCCAATACAAAGGTGATCACAATACCCTTGGATACTGGTATGAATGGATCAAATACAAAGATCGCTTTGAAAAATCTGAAGAACGTCAACTCGTCAGATGTGGTGATTCTCTTCCCATCTTTTGGAAAGATCGTGCTGGTGGTCCTCTTGTTGGGTTCCTTGATAACAAGACTGAAGAAGCCCGTTTTTCTCATGATGGTGTTGCTGAAAATGTATGTTCTTTGTATTAGTATTCATGGTTTAAATTCTTTCTTTTAGCTCACTGGTACTGTACTTAGTAACATGTTCATCATTGTCCGCAATCTCAAAGGTGGTCCTCCATTTTGTGAATGCTGGAAACATGGTGGACCATGTCCAAAACCACCTCCAACACCTGCTCCTGGTCCTCGTGTCATGATTAATGAATGGATGGATATTCGTGCTGGTGATCCATTCCCAACTCGTCCTCTTATCAAGGCTCTTAACAAATCTCTTGATACTGTTGGTGGACAAAATCCTGATCAATATGTTGCTCTCTGGTATCAACAAGGTGAACCTGTCATGGGACGTATTTGGAATGAAGGTGGAAAGGTTGCTGCTAATTTCGGATGGTTCAATAATGAATACAAGACAAATATTGGTTCCATTCAAGTTCTTGTTGAAATTTCTGACCATATTCGTGGTTTTGATTATGAATGGAAGCCTTTCAAGGAAGCTGCTGTTTTTGGAGAAAAGGAATGGCATCCCGTCCATGTTGAATACCATAAAGGTGATATCTCTCCATGTGTCTTGGCTGTTGAAGGTGGAAAGCAAATTCTTGGCAAAGTTGATGTCCGTAATGAACGTGCTACCGTTGCTTACAATGGAAAAGAACATATCTTTGTTGGTCCAACTGTTCATCCATTCGTTGTTTTGTGCCGTAAAGCAAGACCTGGACAAAAGTTTGATTAATTGTGTATGTGTTTGTAATAAATAAATCGTATTATGATATATCTTGTTGGCTGTTCTTTTTTAGTTGGTTTATGGGGTGGTAGAGTTTACGTCTAAAATAATCCGTTGTTCGGTAGCTTGTCTTTATTTACACAATTTAGTTGAAATTTAAAACAATTTTGAATTGCACATTACAAAAAATTTAAATGTAAGGAATGTTAGTAGTTAAGGAGTTACAGTATACTTTATTGTTTGCCATCTTTTGGTCATATGTCATTAACCCATAATTAAGCCATCACTAATATCTCTTTCGTCCGTTTCATTGTTTGTGCTTTTTCATTTTTTGAGTTACAAATGTTTCGTTTGAACTTGAGACTCTTAAATTTTCTTTTGAAGTTGGTAAAAGATTATCTTCTTCTTGTTTTGGGATAACTTTAAGATTATCAGGTGCCCGAATAACCCATTCTGGCCAAGAACCAAAGTAAATTGCTGCATTATATTTTAATCTGTGAAGTGCAAACCAGAGCATTGAAGCATGCAATGAAGTGCCACAATAAACAATTACTGGTCGAGTATCGTGTAAACCATTGGAAACAAAAATTTGTGCCGTTTGGGAATTGTCAAGCCAGGTATTATTTGTTGCATCAAAAACTTCTTCAGGTGGAATATTGATGGCGCCTTGAATATGACCATAAATGGCGCCAGGAACAATGCCATCAAATTCCTAAAGAAAATGAAATGGTAATTATAGGATCTTAATTTTAATGTGATGGAATTGAAAATTGAATGACAGGTTATTAAAAACTACAGTAATTCGAGAGGTCAAAACTAAACTATTTTCAAAATGAGTTTCATGATTATTTAAAAATACCGTAATCTTTTAATACGAACAAAAAACTCAAAAAATAAGACAACCCAGATCAAGGAAAATAGGGATATATCAAATCCAATTAGAATTTAAACACAAACCTCAGGAGATTGTGCATCAACAAGATCATACACATTGTTATCAAAATTAGCCAAGACATCATCAAATGCCGAAATATAATCAGTTGTCCATCGAGCTTGAAAATCTCCAAGATAATCCAAAAATGGCCCTGAACCCAATGCAGTTGGATATGGTCCAGCTTGGGATAGCTGAAGTCTTTTCCATTCTGGAAAGCCACCATTTAAAAGACTAACTTTTTCATGCCCAAACAACTAAAAAACAACATAAATTTTATTTGGAAAGAATTAAACAAGAATTGACCTTGAAAATCCAAAATGCGTAACTGCTCCAAATTTGTTCACCTTTGTCGTAAACGATAATATGGCAGTCATGATCAACTCCCATGTTTCGGATGTATCTTTGAAATTGTAATGGATGAACAGGGACACCAGAATGTGATAGATTATTGAAGAAAAGAAGTTTAGCTTGATCGATATGTTCTTCAAGGTATTCATTACTGTAAAATAGAAGGATTTTAGAAAATTCATTTATTCCCGTTTAGGTCTTTTTAAATGCCCAGAGGACATTTCTTGGGGTTTGGTACACAAACGGATTTGAGCCTCTTCTCTGCTTGGTCGAGAACCCACCGCTTTGACCACTCAACCATCCAAACATCAAACTCAAAAGAAACATACCGAGATTTTTCAGATTGCAACGTGCTAACTTCAAATAAACAAATTTTTCTTTTTGTCATTAAATATGTTAATAAAGTATTTGCCGTAATTAATGCATCACTTGTGGTTCCTGATACTTTTGGACGTGGTAGAAGTTTATTCCCTGAGGGCATTTCAACAGCTTCTAAACTTTCAGGGATTCCTTTCTCGGCATCTGTTACAGTAACCAAAGAATTTTGTTGTTGAATATTTTGAGTTGTTCGTAAAAAGAAAATAATACCAGTAATAACAAATAAAAAAGAAATAATAACAAAAAATGCTGCTAAACAACCAATTTTACATCCACAATATGTTTTATTCTGGAATAATTTTATTTTAGTTGCTTCAGAATATCGATTTTTGAGGTTATTATCAGTATCAGACTGATATCGATAAATTGGATCAAAATATTCATTTGAAGAAGATGGTGGGGAAGTAGCCATTTTTTGTTGTAGGAAAGGGGTAAAAATTGAAGAGGCTGTTTTTTCAAACAACTGAAGAGTAACGTTCAATTCGAAAATAATATTATCCTCTTTCTTCCTTTTAAGGATGGATTTTAAAAAGGTGAACTCAAAACAATGCCCCACTTTTTAGAAGGATATCGTGTCATATTTGACTCCGACCTTGCCTTTTTTTTATTGAGGAGGATATTTCAAAATTGAGTAATTATGTTTTTTTTCTTCCTTTACCAAAAGTATGACCCCATCTTTTTTTTTACAATGCCTCAATAAACACATCAATTTTAAAAAATGACCAAAAAAGGGTCAACAAAAAGCTTAAAAAGTTGTAAAAAAACTCTATCCTTTTTTTAAATACTGATCCATGAAGGGTTTGGATTTTTGAACTTGAAAAAGATACTTACGGGCTTTGTGGATTTAGATGGATTTAATGGTTTTTGGGATGGTTTTTGCAGGGTCGGAACATTTAATGGCGGAGGTAATGGTGGTGGAGATTTTGGAAGAAGATTCTAAAAACAATAATTATCTGCTTTTAATTGATATTTTTTGACATTTAATTTTTAATAGTTTTACAACCTTTTTTAAAATGCTGGATGGATATGCTCTAAGAGGATATATCAAATCTCCAAGGATTTTCTTTATCCATCTCAAAATGTACTTAAAAAATTAATTACCTTTTTTCCAACAACATCTGGAGGCCTTTCATATACATTTTCAGGTTCTTCATATTCTGGATGAAATTTGTCATCTTGAATGGTACTGTAACTACTTGGAGAATACTGTAGATCGGTGGAAGCGGTATTATATGAAGATGAAGAAGTTGTAGTTGGAGAAATTCGAGCATGTGAAATATTACTGCTATTATTATTATTATTCATTCCAGCAGAAGAGTTTTTCCACGAAGAAGGAACACCAGTTTGACTGATTTTAATTACGCGTGGAAGGGGATAACTATGTTGAATCCATCGATCCAATCCCATACTTTTTGTTTTTTTAATAGGGATAAATTCTCTATTTCTGTTAATTGATTGTCAAATTAATTAATTGAATGCAATCAAAAAACTGAAAAGAAAAAATAGTTAAACAAGTAAAAAATAAAAATATGCCCTAAGGCAATGTTCGAAAAATTTGAAAGAGAAGATAAACGATAACAAATATCAGGGGAGTGATAAGAGGGAAAAATAAGAAAAATGTTAATGATTTTAAAAAATGTAAATGGGATTAACAGTAAATATTTTAAACAAGATTATAAAATTAAGCTTAAATAAGTATACGGTAGATTTACGATGCTGTAGATTTTCAATATTAAATTACAGTATAAGTTTGTCACTAAAAAATACAGTAATAAAAAATACAAAACATAATAAAAGTTTAGCAGAACATTTAAAAACTTTTTGAAATTGAAATTTGTTTAAAAAAAGAACACTCCTAAAAAATTAAGTAAAAGGTGATATCAAAAAAAACTGGGCCATGGAAACGTAAAATGTACAACCAAAAAAATCATTGAAAAAGGACTGTTCGGGAGTGAATTCAATGAATCCAGGTCATCATTTCACGATCACTGTTTTTTATTTCTGCAAAACAGATTGCAAAAAAAACTCCTTAGGCAAAACGCTCGATTAATTTTTCCCACAATACTTTTTTGATTTCAAAAAAGGAAAGGTCAAATTTTGAAAAGTTCAAAGAAAAATATAAAATCCATGTTTTTCTTCGTTGTCCTTTTTTTACATCCAAGAAAAAAAATAACATAAAAATGAGCAACAAAATAAGAAAAAAGGGATGAGTACATTTTTTGATGTTGTCCTTGTTATGTAAGAAGAGGGAGACGTGAAAAACTCATGAAAATGAGACAGTTAGTATTTTTAACTACTACTACTTCTTACAGAAACAACAAAAATAAAATCGGAGGCGCCAAAGCCTTCTTTTTTTGACGACAACACTTCTTCCCTTTTTTTAAACAGTCATTTTCCAGTGAAATTTTTTTGAAGGTCATTTATGTATTTTTTCAACTACTTTTTTTTCGGACCTTTGAAGGTAGATTTTTTCCGTATTTTTTATTGCGCTCTGAATCGTCTTTGATTAATCAAGCTTCTCTTTTTTTTGAAAGATTTCATTTGCTGATAGTGATGGAATTTTAAACAGAAATTAATCAATTTTTTGATTTCTCAAGAACCCTCGAAATTCACTAAAAGCTGATTGTAGTAAAACATATTGTGTAAGCAAACATGAAAAAAATTTTAAACTCTCAACAAATTTTCATAATTTGATTTCATAATTTGTTTTTGTGTGTTAATCAATGATCCAATGATTTTATTTTGTTTTAAAAATAATGAAAAATAAATCTGTGATATATATAAACAGAACATTAATAAAGTGGTAAGTTTGTGTAACTGAAAGGTACAAGAAATATAATATTTGGAAAAAAGATGTGTTCAATATTTTTTGGTTTTGCATGTTCTAGGATCTTTTTTATTGATTGATTTAATGACAGGCACAAATTAGCATTATTACAAAAAACACGGCAGTCATTGTTGCCATTTGTCTGAAATATTAAATTCAAATTATGTCACATATGTAATTTTGTAACAAAACATTTATTGTTTCAATGAATATTGTAGATACTGTAATAGTTTAAAACACTGAAAATAACTTACACAAAAAAATTTTAACAAGGATACTTCATTAATTTCTGTGCAGAACGCAAGATACATTTCATCAATTTTTGCAAATTTTTTGTAGTGAATTAAAAAATTCCAAGAAGCTGTTGTAACAGTTACGATAATGGGAGCTCTAAAATATTTAACATAAATTTTTTTATTTGATTTTAAAAATGCCTATTTGACCTACTTTATAACCGTTGCTTTGGACAAATTAGTAAATAATTCTTCTATTGTAATATGATAATTACTGTTGGGATATTTAATACTAACGTTTTCAAGGACAATCCTTTCAATATTTCCAGTTTTGGTCAAAAATTGATAATCAAAAGTTGAAATATCTTGTTTAATAATTTGTAAAATGCAAATATTACATGGATTCAATTTTGTAATTATTGTTGAAAGCATTTGACGATTTGGTGGACGCATTGGACGACTTTTGGCTTTTACAATTATTTGATTTGTTACATAAATTTTTGTTAAACCTTCAAAATTTAAACAGTGTTCATTAATTGCTAAAGAATTACAGTAATAATTTGTGTCACAAATATCTGTGACATAAAGGGTGTGACACAATGGCTTCTGAATTTTTGAATAAAAGCATTTTGAGCATTGATATAACTTTTGAAGAATTTCGGGTTTTGCTTTTGTAAGAATAGTTTTCATCATTTCAAAAGGAAAAATAAAAGTTTGACGTTGTTGAGATTCAGGATTGAAGAATAAAGGAGTTGAGGAATATTTTACTGTAGTTTTAATCTTTTTCCAATCGGGACTTTGATATTTCATTCTATCCAAATATCGATTCCCTGATGTTGATGGTGGCTTGTTTTTCCAAAGACTAAAATCATTTTTGAAAGATTTGTCATTCAAGAAAAGTCGGGAAAATCGATAATAAACTTCATAAGCAGCCTAAAAACTTATTTACTGTATCAATACTGTTTTTTGTTCCTGAATGTTCCATGATATATCATGAAACATTTTGGAAAAAAAACAACAGCAAAAACTCAATGTTTAATGTAGCAGATTCTTTAAAACCTTTTAAAATTAGTTAAACCTGATTCTTTAAACAAAAAGCTATATTTCATCATTTTTTTCTTAAGACATAATTCAGGGATCAGGTTTAACAAACTACTACAGTATCAACAAATTCGTTGGGTATGAAAATGTATTTTTTTACAAGTATTAAAATAAAAATCATACATTTTTATTTTTATCCATCAAAAACTTGATATATAGCTTCCATAAAGCTATATCCGAATATTCTTCAGCAATCCTAGTTTCAACATTTTGAATGATAAATCGATTATCCTTGGATTCAATAACTGAATTGAACCATGCTTCAACGTCATCTTTATTAGCCACAGTTTTATCATATATTTGTTGTGACTTGTGATATAATTGCCGTATGTCAGAAGTTATAAATGATCCTTAAATGCCAAAACTGTTAATTAAAAAATTTTTAAAATGTTTGAAATAAATACCAGAATAAATTTCATAACAATCAAAAACTTCTTTAATTTTCGAATGTGGAAAACTTAAAGCATCTTTAAGAAAAATTTGGCATTTTTTTGTTTCTTCTAAATTTTCACATTTTTGTTTTAATCTATTAAATCCTCTTCCATTTAATAGTCGGTCGAAAGGAAGACGCTAAAAAAATTTAACAATTTTTCAATATCGTAAAGATGAAAATGCAATCATATAAGAAAATTGTGATTCTACGATAAGTAAAATATTTATTTAGAAAAACATACTTCAAACCTCCATCGAAATCTGGCTGGACATGAATCATAGACAGATTCTGAATAAAAATCAAACATGGCTTGTTTTAAAATTTTTACACCAATCGATACATTTCTTGATAATGTGCACTCGTTCCTGGAAAATTTTTAAAATAATACATTCAATCGATAAAAAATTTACTTTAATTTTTCAGACCAAAAACTCAGTAATAATAAATACTTCTTTGAAAAATCATGAAACAGTTTTTCAGATGCTTCTGAAGAATACGGTATTACCTGATATTTTAATAGAAATTCATCATATTTTAATTTGTAAGGCATAAATTCAGTGTTTATATTTACTGCCATTCTTATATCTATAAATACATAAAAATTAGTATTTGAGATTTTTTAGATAATTGAAAGAAGAGATTTTACTCCAAAGCATTACTTTACACATTTAATTACTTTTGAAACTAAAAAATTGAAAATTCAAAACAAATTTCTTGTGTGGCACAAAATAAACCCTTGAATAGAAGATGAATATTTGAAGTGTTTTTGTGTAATTGTAAAAGATAAAGATTTAAGACAATACTCAACTCATACTTTTCTTTTCACCACAGGTTCTCAAGATTTCAAAACATTTAAAGCAGACCATTTAAATAATATTCATTGTACATAAGAACAACATAATGCAAGAAGAAATGCCGACTAAATAATGATAAACATAACAAAAAATAATTAAATTGATGTTTTTAAAATTTAGCAATTGCAACAGGGTTTTCATTTGGCATATCAACGAATAAATTTGCTCTAAATTGTAAAAAATTTACATAAATAAAAATAAAAATATGAAAAGCGTTGTTTTTTTTGAGTATGATAAAAAATAACAATAATGGCAGGAACAACAGGTCGAAATCCATCGTATGTTTTTTTTATCAAATATTTACTGTAATCAAATCAACGTTTTAGGAAGAATAAACAAGAAACAAGTACTCAAAAAATTCAAAGGATTCAACAAAAAAAGTTTGTTAAATTTTATTGTATTGTTTATATGATTTACAAATATTTTTAGAAATGTTCCAAATAATTTATCAGCAGCATTTGATCATCCAGGAATTGCAGGAGCAATTCGAAAATTTGTCTTTGAAACAATGCAAAAAGGAATTGCCGGACTTCGAAGAGAATTTGCAGTTTTACGATCAACCCCGGATCAGAATGCAAAGGTTCCAATTGATTCTACGACGGCTTCGAAATTTCGATACAAGGATGTTTTCTGCACTGATAAATCTCGGGTAATTTTAACTTTTCTTCCGAGTTTTGGTGATTTTATACATGCAAATTGGTTAAAATCTGAATTTATGGAAAATTCATTTATCTGCTGTCAAGGACCTTTAACGGATACATGTGGTATGTTTTGTATAATTTTGCTTATGATAACTGGTATTACCTAGTGTAATTCTTTTTAGGTGATTTTTGGAGGATGATATATCAAGAAAAAGTTTATCATATTTTTATGCTTTGTCGATGTGAAGAAATGGGTACGGTATTTTTGTTGATTATTAGTGTAAATTTTCATATGACCGATAGTTTGTAAAAAATAGAACCCTGCTGGACATTATCATAATGTTTGTTAATTTTTAGGAAAAGCAAAATGTCATCAATATTGGCCAAAGAATCCCGGAGAAACTTTTACTTTTTATGGATTAATTACGGTAAAGAATGAAGGCGTAACCGAAAATGATTCCGATATTTGCACAACAAATTTAACATTAACTTGTTGGTGGTTTTGTTGATTTATTTCATACTGTATTTTAAAATGTTGTTATGGATGTTTTTTAGATAATGGAAGAATGAGAAAGATTGAACATCGACAATGGCAAACCTGGCCTGGTAAGCTTTTTCCGTGTTTTTCAAAAATTAATTTGAAATGTTTTTAGACAAAAGTGTTCCAAGAAATCCTGCTCCAGCTTTCAAACTTTTACAACTTGTCAAAACTTCACGGTATTGTTTTGGGTATTTAAACACCTTTTTTATGATGATTATCTTTTTAGATATCCAGTTTGTGTGCATTGTTCAGCGGGAATTGGAAGAACCGGAACTTTGGTGGCATTGGAATTGTTGCAAAGAAATTTTATGCATTCTATTGAACCTTCGGTGCCACAAATTGTCTTGGAAATTCGATCTCAACGGGCTCAAGCTGTTCAAACTGAAGATCAACTTGTTTGGTTGTATTATGCTTTACTCTGTCAATTTTATTCTTATGGATTTATGAAACAGAAAGATTTCGAAAGTAAGTTTTAATTGTATTTTTGGACATTTATAATTTCCTAATTTTTCAGTTTTTCATGCGGAATATAAAGCCTACATAAAGAAAATGGGCGGCGAAAAACCAATCAAACCATTATTTCAAAGAATGATTAAAGCTCCATCTTCTGTTGGCACTGATTCAAAAGAAGATAAACGTCAGAAATTACAAATGCGAAGTAAAAATTCATCATCAAAATCCGGTTTAAAAGAAGAGAAATCTCATGAAAAGAAGCATAAACAACAATCATCATCAAATCTCAAGTCTTCAGATAAAGGAACAACAAAATCAAAAGAAAAACAACAAAAACGAAGATTAAAAGTGCAGTTTGAAAAATCTGACGAAAAATTGCTGCATTCTTCTGGATTTAAGTCATCAGGAAGTGGAAAGAAAGCTGAACAAAAATCGAGTAAAAAGTTATTAAAATCAAATGAAAAGATTCAAAAAGTGGTATCATTGATTCTGGAAAGAAAAAACAAATTAAAAAGAAAACAGTTCAAATTGCTCAAGAAACACAACAGCAAAAATCATCAGATAAAATTCAAAAATCTTCTGAACCGAAATCATCAGATAAAGGAAATGTAAAGATAGCAGTTGCAACTATTATAAATGCTAATTCAGGAAAGTTGAAAAATCCTGAATCACCACATCAAATGAAAACTGAAAGTCCTCGAAAGAAATCAAATTCAAAGCGTCAAGTAAGTGTTTCTTCATTTTTTTGGGTTACTGTAATTTGAATTTTTTGCAGGAAGAAAAACTTCGAAAATCTTCGGATCAAACGAAAGAAAAAAGTTCTCTAAAGAAATCAATTCAAATAAAATCAGCTTCCAAATCAAATTCAAAAGCATCGAAAAAAATCCAAAAATCTTCAGAACCAACAAAATCGTCAGATAAAAGAATTGCAAAAATAAGTGCATCAAGAGATTTAAAGGATTTGAAGAATCCAAAATCACCTCATCAAAAAAAGAGAAGCAAAAGTCCTCGAATTGAATCAACTTCAAAATCAGAATCAAAACGAAGAGTAAGTTCTTGTAATTTAAAAATGATGAAGAATAGTTGCAATAATTTTTTACAAGAAGATAAACTGCAACGGTCACCTCTTCAAAAAAAGAAGAGTGAAAATTTTCATGGAAAATTGGTTCCAATAAAATCAACTTCAAAATCAGATTCAAAACAACTGGTAAGTTATTCTTTGATTACAGTTTAAATAAATTATAAAACTTTAACCGTTTCAGAAGGAAAAGAAAAAAGAAGAATCATCAAAGATTGTTACTGTTGCCAAAAAGAAAAAGTCTCCAGAAAATGAAAATCAAGATTCTGAAGCCGATTTGATTCCGTTAAAGAAGAAGGAAAGAAATTTGACTATTAATGTGAATGAAATTTTAAGAATCGGAAATATTTTTGAAAGATTTGGTATGGATGAACAAAGAAAGGTTTGATTTTTTAATTTCTTTTTTTCTGGCAGTTTTACTGCTTGTTTTTCTATTATTACAACATAATAGCTGTTTTTTAGAAAGCATTTGAATGGTTATCAGAAAATCAAAATGAAGATCTAAAAGATTCTCCAAAAGTTGCATATAGTTTAATGATTGCCATTGGAGATTTATGTTTATCACAAGAATTGGTTGTAAATGTTCTTCAAATTCTACTTTATCTTGATGTGATCACTAAAAAAGAATATCTGAAACATTTTGCTCCCCTTGAACAATCACTTATTCAAATTACTGTATCACAATTTGCTCAACTTTTATGCCTTTATGGAAATGAATATTTACAATCGACGCCATCCTGCGATGCTTAATTGAATGGTGTATTTGAATCTGTAATACTTTTTAAAGATTTTTATAAAAATTTATTATTTTTTGTTTCTTTTAATTTGTAATAAAGTTGATAAAAAAATAAAACTTTGACGCTACCGTAATACCATTGCTATCAATGAGTTAAACATTTTTGTTCTAAAAGAAAAATTATGCGGGAAAATATTAAATTATTTTCAAAAAGTCTAACACATGTATTAACACAAGCTTTTTGCTCCTCTCATTTTATTATTTACTCAATTATTATTATTATTCCGAAAACAAAAAAAGTTGTATTTTTCATACGGTATTCAAAAATACAAAAAATTAGTTTTAAAACCGTTTAAAAACAAATACAAATAAGGTTACATAATTAAAATAAAAATATTAATTAAAAATAATAATTAGGGTGATTCTTGAGTTTTATCACTTTTAATAATTTCAACAATTTGAGGTGATTGTAATTTTGGTGAAGTAACAGCTTGAAAAGTTGGAGTTGAAATTTTGCCAAAATTATTATTATTTTCATTATTTGATGGAGGAGGAAGTGGTAACCAAAGTGCCGTTTCTTGAGATTTAACTTTGAAACCATTAAATTTTCCAGAATTTGGAGATTGAACTTTTTCAATTTGAGTTATCCGATCAGTTCGAGATCTCCAATATGGATTATTTGTGAGAAATGGATCATTCAATTCTGCCATTTGTTTGCTATTGTTATTATTTGGAAAATATGAAGTTGGAGGTCCAGAATTATTTATTGATGGAGTAATCAATATTTGTTGAGCTGAATTGAATGTTTTTGGAGAAGGTGTTGCTGCTGCTGCCAATTCATGAAGGGATCTTTTTGATAATGCTTTTGATGTTGTTGGATAATTTTTTGGCGAAGAATAATATGTTAGCTGCTGCTTCTTTGGTGATTCTAAAAATATTCATGATAAGTTTTAACAACAAATTATAAAAAATGCTTACCCTCTTCATTGACCAATTCAAACCGTTGATTTGGAAGTCTTTGATTATCAAATTCCAGATGTTTTGCCAAAATTTGAACAACATTTTCAGCAGTTTTTGGCTGTAATCCAATTTTTGTTCGCTCCTAAAAATATTCAAATATCTTGACATTTCCAGTATCCAAAAACATACCTTTTTATTCCCCTTTGGTGGCGAAGACTTTTCAACAGAAATTAATGGCGGAGATTTAATTCCATTTTGATCAATTGGTGATTGAGTTTTTTCTGTAACTTTTGCTTCCGATTCTGTAATTGTTGGAGTTGAAGTTTTCGAAAATTCTGTTGGAGTTTTGGAAGTTTCAGTTTTTGTTGAAATTGTTGTTGATGGAGATGATTTCGTGAAATGCTTCTTTGGAGATTCTGAAATATTTTTAATGAACACAAATGTCAAAAATGTAAAATCTACAGTACCCTTTCCAGTGACCAATTCAAATTTAGCATTTGGAAGTCTTTGATTATCAAATTCTTTATGTTTTGCCAAAATTTGAACAACATTTGCGGCAGTTTTTGGTTGTAATCCAAGTTTTGTTCTTTCCTAAAATTCAAAATTAGATTACAGTAATCCTTCCAAAAACAATCAAAAATGAAACCTTTTCTTTGAAATGTTGGGATGATCGGGGCTTGGGTGAATTTGGTACTGGAGAATCTTCAGGTTCTGTAATTATTGGAGTTGACGTGGATTCTGTTGGAGTTTTTGAAGTAAAAGAAGTTCCAGATTCAGATTTTGTTGCGGTGCTTTCTTTATCCGTTTCAGTTAAAACAGAACTTTGACTTGTTGCTGTTGAAGTTGTTGCAGATTCTGAAGGTTGTACAATTTCAAGTGAAGGTTTTGAAACCATTGATGAAGAAGCTATTGATGCTTGATATTGTTCGGGAGAATTTCTTCGCTTCCAAATTTTTGGCATTTTTGTAACATATTTTGGTGACCCTTCTCCAATTACAGTACCTTGATTCAATGGTTTTGGTAAATCTGTAATTACGGTAGTTCGAGAAACAGTTCTTGAAGTTGGAACAGATGGAAAATATCGATTTCCAGATGCTGATGCCAAAGTTTCTGTAACTGTTCGGGTCTCGGTTACGGTCGTTGTTTGACCAGTTTTTCGAAGATCTTTTAAAATTGGATTTTTTGGAGAAGTTCGAAGTTTTGAAATTTCAAAATCTGATGAAAGACATGGAAGTTCAGATTCGGCATCTGAAGTTTCACATGGAAAAGATGATTCTGTTTTTGTTGTTGAAGTCAAGGATCTTGAAACCGTCAATGTTGTAGTTGAAGAAATTGGAGTTGTTGAAGAAGCCTAAAAATTGAATCGATAATGATGCCTTTGGTTTTAAGTAAAAAAATAAACCTCAAATTCAACATCAGTTTCGGTCATTTTCGTTGAAGAATCACTTTTTGAGCTTTGACTTTCTTCTTTCATTTCTTTCTTTGATCTCTTTTTTGTTGAATTTCTTTTTGGAGACTTTTTTGAAGATTTCTTATTTTCTTTTGGTGAACGTTTTGATGAAGGTTTTGGAGGTTCTTCTTCTGGTTGAGCCAAAACAGGCATAACAAGTTGTTGTTGAAAATGTTGTGGTTGACCTAAGTAACTTTGTTGATTTTGTTGAAAAGCACCAAAATTTTGTGGTTGTTGAAATATTGTGATGGAAAAGTTGGTGGAGGATAAATTGGTTGTGGAATAAAAACAGTTTGAACCAAAGGTTGTCCATTATTTATTGGGAATTGATTTGAATGATTACAAATAGGTGCAGATTGTTGACCTTGTTGTTGAACTTGTTGTTGTTGTTCAGATTGAAACGATTTTGTTGGAGTTTCCATTTTAATTATTGTTGTTCGTGGCTCCGATTCTGCTTTTTCATATTTTCTTTGAAGTTCTAAAATTTATTTTATCGTGAAGAAATCTTTACTATCGAAAACGTAATAGTTTTTTAAAAGTAAAAACATGACTCAACAAACCTCTTTCAAGGGCGCGTTCATTTTTTCGATCAGCTTCAACCCGAAGTTTTTGTTCAAATTCTTTCCAGGCATTTTCTTCTCGGCGATGCTTTTCACGTTCGTCATCAAGTTTTTCCTTTGTTCGACGTTGATATGACCATCGTGTTGCAATTAAACCACCGATACAAAGCAAACAAAAGAATATCAAAAATACGAATAACACAGCCAACAAGAAAAAATAATCCGCATATCGTACTCCTTTATGATGTTCTTCTTCCATCTTGAAAAGATTTTATCAGCAGCAATAAATTGTTAAAAGTTTTTGCAAGAAGTGATAAAACTGTGATAAAATTTTTAATTTTTAAATGATGGATAATAATGAATAACTAATATGCAAATTTTATAAAGTTAATTGAATGGACATGCAGCCAAAAACTGCTGTAAAATGTACTACATTTTCAATTGTAAAAAATCGAAAACCGATACTAATAAATAAATTTCGATTTTTACGGATAGGTCAATGCATTAATCAACCTTCATTTTTTAGGTTTACGAATAATATCAGTACAAAAAATAAAAAAAGTTTTGTACTGCCTTGGACAATCCCTTTAAGGGAATGATTTGGATGAACTTCCAAATTTACAAAGGAAAACTGAAATCCTACTTGGACAAATGAGATTTTTTTGACATTTATAACCTATTTGATTCAATTGAATTTAAAACATTAATAACAAAAATAAATGAGTTTTATAATAAATCTTTAAATCTTATTGAACAAAGAGATAACCAAAGCGAGATGCAGCCAAAAGACCAAGACCATATCCAATTGCCAACCACCCGTACTTCCATCATGATTACTTCCACCAACACTTTTATGTAAATTTCTTTTTGTCATCGATCCAAAAAAATTCCGAACGTTTTTAAAGAAATTTATTTTTTTATTAAAAAAAAAACAATTTTTTGGTTACACATAACAGATGTCACATTTCATACATATATGACAGTATTTTAAATTTTTAATACAGTCATAAAAACACAAAACAAAAAATTTTATAATTTTACAAAGTATTAGTAAGAATGTTCAAGTTTTTTGTATAAATTGTATCAAAATCTCAAGGACCAGTGTATCCAATGAAAGAATCTTGTGTAGGACCAATTCCAATTACTGGTACTGCTTGACCTTTTTGTCTTTGTTTCTCTAAAATTTTTTCAATCTCATTTCTCTTCTCGCGATAAGGAACACTTCTTTGACAGAAAATTTGTATGCTTCCACTTGGCTCCAGATGGATGTCACAAAATTCAATAATATCCTGAACATCTAAATCCAAAACATCTGCAATATATAAGTCTTTTAACTTTGTTTTTCTTTGAATTTTTAATATTTTTTGGAATATTTCTTTTGTTAAGAAAGGTTTTTCGAAACATGTTATCCTAAAGAATAATAATATAAATATTACAGTAATTTGTAATCAAACATACATAATTTCATAAGCATTTTGAAGTTTCGAAAATGCTTGCAAAAGTGGATGTTCAGAATCTGTTAAATTTAATTTACATCTGGCATGAAAAATGCATTCCTTTATTGAAGGTTGAAAAAGTGCATCAAGAATATTCTGATGCACTAGAAAATATGAACAAAAATGTAGGACTTTCAGTTGGGATAAATCAAATTTGGACAATAAAAATTTGACACTTTTACGGGAAATATAATCTAATCGAAGCTCATCAAGTATTTGCACATATTTTGGTAAAATTTTTAATTTTTTGAAAGGTTTTTGTCTAAGTGCTACTACTTTAATATCAGTCAAACAAATAACATAAGCGGACGGCCAAGCACTGAATTTGTGTAGATATGATTTTGAAAGTTTTTGATGAAGTTTCTTCAAGGCTTTACAAGTTTTGATAAGTTTTGTTGCAACAACAAAATCAGAGCATTGAATAAAATATTGGATCAATGGCGCAGGAAATGCAAAAGCTTGAATAATATACTTTGTTTGATTCATTTCCTAAACTTTAAAACTTTTAATTTGTTTGGCACGTCCCGTTCCTTGCGAATTTTGTTTGCTCGCCACGAGAGTTAAGCGCGCCAAAAACTGCCCTTACTTTTTTAAATCGTTTGGATAAAAAATTAAAAAAAATATATAAAGATTGAGATTTGAATCGAAAAAAATAAATTTTTGAAACGAAAAAAGGGTTTTGATTTTGAAGCGGATAAAAAGTTTGACTTTTCTGCCATGAACCTTATAGCGAGCAGAAAAATTTCGCAAAAAACGGGACGTGTTAGCAAGCTCTAATATGATATTAGTAATATCCACGTCTAGTGCTTCCCTGGGCAAGCACTAGACGTGGATAGAAGATGCTAAAAAGAAAGCAACAATTTTTTAAAAAATCGTGATTTTTCGAATGAAAAGTTACAGAATATAGTTTTTAATATTCTCTAATTTTTTTATTCAGTTTAAATAAATGTGTTTTTAGTTTTTGCATTGTTTAATCTAAAACCAAACCTATCTGCCCAGCATGTCACTGAGAAAATGCCCGAAGTGCCCATATTTAAAAAAACACTAAAACTGAAAAAATGCCAAGATTGCTCAAACTTTATCCAAAAGACAAATCAATGAGGAAAAAAAGGTCAAACAACAAAAAACCAACTAATAACTAAAATACAGACGCTGAAAATAAAATGCGTGCCAAATACTTTTAAGTAAAAGATCAAGTAAATTAAATTAAAAACGATTGTAAAACATTTATCCGAATTCGAAGAGCCGCGTCAATTCTTTCAGGCTTTTCCAACCAAGTATGATAGATTCATCGAATCAACTTGGTTGGAAACGCTCTTGTGATGATCAAATGGCAAGTAAAAAGCTGATCATAGCTGAAAATGTAGAATAGGTCCAAACGAATATTTTTTGTATTCCCATCTTCTATATCGATAAGAATAAAATTCGAAGTGTACTTTTACAAATTTTATATTTTTAGCGAAGTGTTTTTCCAAGAAAATTATTATGCAAAGAATTTCTTTTATTACGGTTTGGTGTGATGATTTTTTATCGCCTGCTTGTTTTCCATATTTGAATTTTTAAACCCATTTTCTAAAAGAATGAAGCGATTTTAAAACGAGTTTTCTAAAGAAAGAAAAAAGGTCATCATCAGATGATTAATATTTGGCAGTTAAAAAATCGATAAAAATCTGAATCCGAAAAAGAAAGCTTCTCTAGTTTTAATTTCTTTGTTAAACTTTTTCTTGAAAGTTTTAAATTTAAAAAAGGCACAATATCTATTTCGCTGTGGGACGCAGACCAAGAAAGGTGTACTCTCTTTAATTTTTTTTCGCAATTTTGCAAGACTTTAAGTTTATCTAAACAAAAGTCATTTTTCTCATTTATTTTTTCATCAAGATTTGAACCACTTAAGTGGAGAAACTTCAATAATTCATCACAAATGGAATCAGATACTTCAACAGTTGTAAGTTCTTTTATTTGAAGATTATGAATTTCATTGTGTGGAAGGTTGAAAGCGTTTAGGCAAAACATTGTATTTTTACTATTTTTTAGATGATGGAATACCCGATTGCACTTGAATGGAAAATTTCCGAAGGTCGTCTCAAAGCTTTAAAGGATTCAACAAAGAATGAAGGATTCTTTAGTGAAAAATTTACAGTTGTTCCTGCTTCAAATTTTCAATATAGTCTTTCAATTTTTCCAAATGGAAATCGAGATGAAAATCGTGGAAAATCATGGATTTTCTTAGAAATGTATCTTGGAAGTCAAAAGAAGATTGAAGCTGAATACATTTTTTCAATTAAATCTGCAAATTGGGAACGCAAAATTAGTTATATCTTCCAGAAAAACACAGGATACGGAACTCCTTGCTGTACCACTGATGAATTATTTGATTCAACCAAGAATTTCATTGTTGATGGAAAGCTTATTGTGAAAGTTGAAGGAATTTTGAAAATCGAAGATAAACAATCAAAAGAAAAGACGCAACCATGGAATATGACTCAAAAATTTTATCATCTTCGAAATATGGGTTATGAAGATTTTACAATAATTGCAGGTGGAAAAGAAATTGAAGTGAGTATTTCAAATTGTTCACCTTTGTTTATTGATTTTTGTAGATTCATAAATGTGTATTTGCAAGTTATTCGACTGTGTTCGATGCAATGTTTAACTCAAAATTCAAAGAAGGAAGCGAAAATAAAGTTGAAATCCCAGATTTTCCATTGGAAGTTGTCGAAAATGCTACTCATCTTTGTTATCAACAAAAGAACGTCTCTGATTTTTCACTTGAAGAAAATGCAATGCTTCTCAAATTTGCAGATAAATATGATTTTGCTATGATTAAGGTATCCACTTTTTATATTCATATCATTAGAAATAATATTTTTTCTTTCAGGAAAACCTTGAAGCGTATATATCTGAGAAAGTTACGGTATCAAATGTTTGTGAAATGGTCAAAATTGCTGAAGAAGGAAATGCTCTAAAACTTCAAAATAAATGCTTTGATTTCTTCACTGAATGTTTGAAATACAAATATTGTGTCCCAAATTTGGAACTTCTTGATAAAGAATTTTTGGTTACTGCCGTTAGAAATTCATTATGCCAACACTCTGAAACTTTATAATCAAAAATTTTTTTCTCTGTTTTACACTGTACTTTGTTTTGTATTGTTTTTTGAAATACGTACATAAAAAATTTATAATTATTTCTAAATTCTGATTCAATTGTATTAACAAAGTAAAAACATTTGTCGCTTAATTTCGATATATTAAGCGACAAATGTGATAAATGTTAGACTATTTTATATTATGTTTTTCAAAAAACGTGATATTCGTTCAGCAAAATATTGAAACATAAAAATAAAAAAAAAATTGATTTGTTCGTAATTTTTATAATTGAAAGTGAAATACATACTGTAAAAAGTGTTTTTTTGTTTGGCAGGGTGTCAGTAACGAAACAACAAATGAAGCAAGTTTTTCAAGTTTTTCTTTTTGCGAAATTTGGTGTACAAAGTGATGATTATGTTAATCAACAACATCGAAAGAACAAACGTTTCTTAGGCAAAAAACTAAATAAATTTGAATAATTAGTTACAAAAATAAATAAAAATTCCTTCAAATCCATGAAATGACATTTGTGTTGAATTTTTTAAAGTGTGGTTAAAAACGATATGGCAGGACGATATCCATCGTAAGTTTTTTTCTTATTAATATTTGCACAATTACAGTAATCAATTTTAAGAAACAATAAACTAGCTTCAGAAGGAAGTCCAAGAAAACTTCTACGAAATCGGCAGCAACAGTATGTTTATTGATTTTTTTTTCAATCATTATTTATCTTTGCATTTTTAGAAATCCCAAAACTCCAAAATCTGGAATTGTGCCAACTGCATTGACGGCAGCATTTGATCATCCTGGAATAGCAGGAGCAATTCGAAAATTTGTCTTTGAAACAATGCAAAAAGGAATTGCCGGACTTCGAAGAGAATTTGCAGCTTTACGATCAACCCCGGATCAAAATGCAAAGGTTCCAATTGATTCAACGACGGCTTCGAAATTTCGATACAAGGATGTTTTCTGCACTGATAAATCTCGGGTAATTTTAACTTTTCTTCCGAGTTTTGGTGATTTTATACATGCAAATTGGTTAAAATCTGAATTTATGGAAAATTCATTTATCTGCTGTCAAGGACCTTTAACGGATACATGTGGTATGTTTTTTATAATTTTGCTTGTGATAACTGGTATTAACTAATATAATTCTTTTTAGGTGATTTTTGGAGGATGATATATCAAGAAAAAGTTTATCATATTTTTATGCTTTGTCGATGTGAAGAAATGGGTACGATATATTTATTTGTTGCTTAATACACCCATAATGAACACTATCAAAATGTTTGCTAATTTTCAGGAAAAGCAAAATGTCATCAATATTGGCCAAAGAATCCCGGAGAAACTTTTACTTTTTATGGATTAATTACGGTAAAGAATGAAGGCGTAACCGAAAATGATTCCGATATTTGCACAACAAATTTAACTTTAACTTGTTTGTTTTTCCAGTTTTTGCTAATAATGCTTGTAAACAAAATTTTAGATGATGGTGAAAAGAGAAAAATTGAACATCGACAATGGAATACATGGCCTGGTTAGCTTTTATTATTTGATTATTGTCGTGACTTTATCCTTTTGTAGATAAAAGTGTTCCGAGAAATCCTGTTCCAGCTTTTAAACTTATACATTTGGCTCGAACAAGTCGATATCCAGTTTGTGTGCATTGTTCAGCGGGAATTGGAAGAACCGGAACTTTGGTGGCATTGGAATTGTTGCAAAGAAATTTTATGCATTCTGTTGAACCTTCTGTTCCCCAAATTGTCTTGGAAATTCGATCTCAACGGGCTCAAGCTGTTCAAACTGAAGATCAACTTGTATGGATTTATTTTGTAATGCTTGGTAAACTTTGTTATCATGGATTAATGGCACAACAAGATTATAAACGTAAGCTACAGTATCACATGTTGTTTTCTGAACATTGTTGTTGTTTTAGTTTTTCATGCCGAATACGAAGAATATATTCGATCAATGGGTGGTCAACAGCCAATTCTGCCATCATTTCCGAAAGAAAGTGCTGTTCCAGTTAAACCATCCGGAGAAAATATTACTCAACCTCCAGCCGTAACAAAAGGAAAAACTCGAAGGCGACCAAGAACACAACGAAAAAGAAAAGCAAGTTCAAATAAAGATGAAGACAATGGAATTTTGTTGCTTGGACCTTCAACAGCAGCAACTCAAGCTGGAACCCCTCCGGCAGGGTCATCTTCAAGTGGACTTGATGCTCTTCAACAGCAGCAACAACCACCTCGTCGGAGATCAGCTCCAAATGCAATTAGTGGTAGCAAAAATAATGATAAAAGTCAACGTCGAAGAAGGAAAGCAAAAGAAGTTAATAAGCAACGACAAGATGAAGGTTTGGTTCCTGCACAAGTTGGCGGAAGACTAGCTGTCGCTGAAGAACTTCCACAACAACTTCAACAACGTAATTATCAAACTTTACAACAACAACAACGTCCAACACAAAAACCACAACCAATTCCAGCAGCTTCACAAGCTCCAATTCTTTCAGCCGTTGCAAAACAAGATGAAGAAAATGATACTGCAAGAAGTGATCGACCTCCACAATTCAAGCCATCAAGTGAAAGACCTCAAGCACCTTCATATGAAGATCATGGAAATAATGTAACTGCAACTTCAGCAGAAAATGTTCGAAAAAGTATGTTTTGGTTTTTTTGAAGTTTTATTTTCGATTTTTATTTTTTAGAATCTGATGAAGAACCAAATTCTGTATTCCTCCAACCAAATTTAGCAAGTGAACAAAAGAAACAATTTTTTGCTGTTGCAAAACCAAATCCAAATGGGCCTGCCCCTCCTCCAACGAAAGATGATAACAGCTATTACGCTGATGCTTCAGATCAAATGAGAGGAAATATTGGCGGAAAAGGAGGAAAACCTGGAACTCCTGCAAAATTTGATGACAACGGATATTTTGCTGCACCAAAAAAATAAATATTAATTAATATATTTTATTTTTGTTTACTTTTTACAATATTCTTTGGATAAAATTTGGAATAACTTTTACCACTTCTATTTGATAAAAAATACAGTAATTAGGTTAATAAATATTTTGTAGTGTTACAGTATACACATGTGTTACAAAGATGAGCAGCAACTTCTTTGCCTTTTATTTTAATAAAACAGCAAGATATAAATTTTTTACAGTATACAAAATAATAATAGTTGTTAAAATCAATTAATTTTTTCATAATCCAATTGCAATTAAGAGTGAAAAAATAGCAGCATCAAGAAGAAGCCAACTTCCAGTTGAGAATCCACAATCAATACATCTCTCTCGACAAATATGTAATTCTTGCACTTGTAAAGCATTTTGAAGAGCAATTGCTGGACAACCAACATCTTTTCGAAGGTTCTAAAATAATAATAATTATTGCTTCAAGCATCAACAATAATTAAACAAACATACATAAAGCAGGGCATCCCATTCAAGACGTGGAAAATAATCATACGGATATGAGCTGTTTGGAGTTGGAAAGCAACCACCTGAAAAAATATTAATTTTAATTAATGTTAGATTTAAAAAATGAAACCTTTAAAATCATTTGTCCATATACAAGCAATTGACCAATTGAAATTGAGATTATTCAATGGTAAAAATCCCAATCGATCATCAGTACAAAATTTATGTTCTCGGCGAAGATTTTCTGCTACAGAAGTATTCCTAAAAAAGTTGTTGAATATATTAAATTACAGTAATAAAACAAACTTACAAATTTGGCATATTTATTAATAAATCATAAGCTTTAATCAAAGTTTCCCAATTTGAAGTATCATTTTCTGTGCAGGTCACTTGAACATCACATTCAAATTTATTTCCTTTAACTTCAACATAACAAATTAATAAAAATATAAAGAATACGAAGATTTTCATCATAACCAATTATAAATAGTATCTGTTCTTTTTACTCAAATCGATGATGCTTCTTTTTCAATACATTCATTTTTTTCTGTTGGCAAATTTGCAAAAAAGAAGAATAAAAATTCGAGAATTTGCATAAATTAACAAATTTGCAACAGAAACTGAATGAGAAAGGAGTCTAGGGAAAGGATGGCTGCGGGCCGACAAAGCCCGGGCTTTGTATTTCACGGGCCGGGATTTGAAAAACCAGCTCATTTTTTTAGTGTCATCTTTAGCCGATGACATTAAAAAGAAAAAATGAAAGCAAAAACTTTATAGTGCAAAAATCTAATTCCAGATCATTAAAAAGTATAAATATCTCAATTAGTTAGAAAAATCTTATAAAATAATGAATTATTTTATTGTTTTTATGTCGAGATTTTGCATCACAAAATCGCGATGTTTTTGTTTTTTGTTATCTTTCGTTCGACACGGTGTGTCGAACGGGTCGGTGAGACTTTTTGCCAAAACGACTTTTTCCATATTAAATTTTAAAACCTAGATTCTGAAGGACTGAAGCAGTCTAAACGAATTCTGTAAAACCAGAAAAAAAGAGCATCATCTCTTTAGTATGAATGAGCAGGAAATTGTAAAATTCGGATTCTGAATCCTGCAGGATTCAGAATCCAAGAAATTTTTTTCCTCCAGACTCCATAAAAGTGGTATCACTCGATTCGTCTCGACGAGTAGATTACGACAAGAGAAAAAAATTTTAGTTTTTGAAGATTCTGAAGCTTGGTTCAGTGATTTAAAAATTTCTACTGTATTTTTTTCTTTTGAAGTTTACGGCTTCAGAATCTTCAAAAACTAAAATTTTTTTCTCTTGTCGTAATCTACTCGTCGAGACGAATCGAGTGATACCACTTTTATGGAGTCTGGAGGAAAAAAATTTCTTGGATTCTGAATCCTGCAGGATTCAGAATCCGAATTTTACAATTTCCTTCTCATTCATACTAAAGAGATGATGCTCTTTTTTTCTGGTTTTACAGAATTCGTTTAGACTGCTTCAGTCCTTCAGAATCTAGGTTTTAAAATTTAATATGGAAAAAGTCGTTTTGGCAAAAAGTCTCACCGACAGTTTTTGAAGGATTCGACACACCGTGTTCGATCAAACAAGAAAGCTTTCACTTGTATGAACGTTTCACTTGTTAAAAATGTAATCCTTGCGATCGGGCGATCCGCTCACAAAATATTAAAGTTAAAATAAAGTCCTTAAATTCATACCACTTTGACTTCTTCAATTATCACCTTTTTTGACATTTAAAAAATTACAAAAAATATCTTGTTTTAGATGGCTGAATATACATTTGCTCTTCAATGGACAATTTCTGAAGATCATATTAGAGCTTTAAGAGATTCAAACACCGAATGGAAGTTTGAAAACTGATAAATTTGCAGTTGTTCATGCTTTGGGCATTCATTATGGTTAAATTAAAGTATGTTTTTTTTATTCTTAAATATAATTACAGGACGAGCATGAAAGAAAATAATTGCTTGTTTTCCCAACTCATAAAACTGTATCCGTATTCTTGTTTTATATTGTAGCTTTTCTTTGCAGTTCAATCTCCAGTTTTCGCGGCAATGTTTAACAAAAAAAATTCAAAGATGGAATTGAAAATTGTGTTAAAATTCCAAAGTTTTTATTTAAAACTGTTATAATGGCAATCAGAATTTGCTATAATCAAAACATTGATTTTTTATTTCTATTAATGACTCTTTTTTGCTTCTTGAATTTGCTGATAAATATGATATTGAAATTCTAAATGTTGGCATTTAAAAATTTGAACAAATTATAAATACAACTTTTGTTTTAAAGAAAAGACACAAATTTATTTGTGTGGTCAACTTACGGAAACAAATGTTTGTGAAATTGCTAATTGTGCCATCAATGTATATTTATTTAAACTCAAAGACAAATGTCTTGATTTTATTTTGATTTGCTTAAGAAAAGGACATGTACCAAAAATGAAACTTCTTGATAAGGATTTTTTACTTACTGTTTTGAACAATATTGCTTATCGTGAATTTGAAACTCTAGCTGTTGATCAAAAATATCAACAGAAAGTCGGGGTAAATCCATTTCGAGCTTCACTTAAATTGCCTCTTAACAAAAACAAATAAATTTTATTCAATACAACAAAAACATGGGATAATAAAAAAACTGACAAAGAAAAAAAACGATTCATTCGACAAACACATTAATCATATTAAAAAAAAAGAATTTATCTTCCACCAGAAGCAGCAGCTTCAGCTTTACGACGTCTAAATTCAGCAAACGAAATTCCACTGGGTTTAATTCCACCACTTGATGAAGGAGTTGAAACTTGTTGTTGAGGAGAAGGAGTTGATTGTTGTTGTTTAGGTTGAGTTAATTCACTCAAAATCAAAGAAGGATCAAATTTATGAAGTTGAGGAGCAGAAGCAGAATGATTGAGAGAAGCTGAGGAAGAAGATTTTAATGCCGATAAACGTCCTTTATTTTGTACTACTGCTTCTTTATTGTCACCAGCGCCACCTTCTTCACCTTTCTTTCGACCAGAAACCATTCGAGATTTGCCAGATTTTCGAGTAAATGGATCATCTTCAGCGTCAATAGAAATTCGACGAAGTGATTTTTCTGCAAGCGCTTTTTGTTGTGTATCACGATTTCGTTGATTTATTGCTGTAATTCCCAAAGAATCATGGCATCGCTCAAGTTCCTGAAAATAGATAATAAGATTACAGTAATTCCAAAAGCTTCAAAAATTTAAATACCTTTTTCTTTATTATTTCATCAATTCTATCAATTTGTATTTGAAGTTCGTTTGATTTTGCAATATCGCCACTTTGATCAGAATCCAACTAAAAAAACAAAAATCAATTGTATTTAGTAATTAATTATATATCACACCCAAAAAAGAACAATACTAATTTTTTACACTTTACAAATCAACTTTTGGCCAATGCATTTTCTTCAAGTTCCAATTGTATTTTTATGTATAATTAAATGAAGACTTTTAAAAAAAACAGGTATCAATGACATATGAAATGAAAAGTAGAAAGGGAAGACAAGCAAAGTAAAGGTACAAACTGTTCCATGTAATTTTGTTTAAAGTTAACAAATGTCTTCGTGTGTTAGTAACCCTAATTTTTGTTTAACGAAAATAGTTGTTTTTCAGGAAAAAACTTGCTTCTTAAGCTCTGCTTGATTATTTATTTGTTTGTGTCTTACATTGTGACAAAACAATCAAACTCTTCTCAAAGAAAAACTTAAATCGAAGATGAGCCGAATTAATCGAGTAGACGGCAGTGATGCTGATATCGGACACATTCGAGAACGACGTATATTAGTAAGTTTTCTTTCACTTTTTTTTATTCAAGTTATAAAATGAAAGGAACGAAGTAATGGCCTCGAGAAAGACGAAAATGAAAAATCAAAAACCGGTGTGTTCTCAGATTTTTTATTGGAATGGAATCTCACATAACTGCCACAGCAAATTGTTTTTCAAAATTATATTGATGGTCAATTTGTGTATTCGCCGGTTTTTTATTTCCTTTTCAATTTGATACACAAATAATAATTTTCACTATCGCGTTTGCATAACAACCAAATCTCTCTCTCCCTTTTAAACAATAGGCATAACTTTTTTATTCTCTTTTTTTGAAAAGTAAAGTTGAATCTCAACTTGTCCACTTGTTGATTTTTTTACCTTTTTTTAAAAAAAACAAGTAATCCATATATTTGGTACATGGAGTATTTTTACTCTTACCGTTACGCAAAAAAAAGCAATTATAACAGTCCATCCCGGACGTAAAAAATGATGAATTGAATATTTTCTTGTTTGCATAGTTTAATAAAAATATCGGTTATCAAATTCCATCAAATTTTAAGCGTTCTCTTTTTGTTTTTTTTAAAATAAATTTTTTATTACTGCCTCCATTCAAAAAATTTGAAGATGCGAAAAGATAAAAAAATTAAAGAAGTTTAAAATTGTAATTGAGAGTCTTCCGCGGACGCGGCTTTGGAGAGATGGTTCAAGGTCGAGCTGAAGCGAGAGAAATTTTTACGCAAATCCCATTTAAATTATAAAAAAACCAATTTTTTGCTTTCAAGCGATTGATGCCCTCATTTTTTTCTTTGCGCAAAATGTAACTGTTTTTTTCTTTTTTTATTCCAAATGAAAAGTAAGCATTCAAGCATGTGTATGTGCTAACTTTTTACTTCGTTTACTTTTATTTTTGTTGACTTGATGATTGAAAGAAAATGATATTGAGTTTTTATTTACTTCAAAATTACACCAATTTAACTTAAGTTTAAATCGATTAAAGCTTATTTTGTCATTTTTGTTCTTTTTCTGTCTTTTGAAATACACTCAAAACTTTTTTGGATGCATGAATCTCATCTCGATTCCGGCTCATTGCACAAATCCCAAAGGCGCTTTATACTTCAAAAGAATGTTTCATATTTTCCTTTAAAAAAAACCCGCAAAACGTCTAATAATAAATTTAAAGAAAGACGACATTTTAAAAAGTTTTGCAAAAAAGTTTTGCTTTTTTTTGTTTTATTTTCTTTTTTTATTGATACCAAGAAATTGGGTGTTATGCAATGCTCTTTTAAAAACGTGTTAAGCAATTCCATTAACCTTTTAAAAATAACATTTTACAGATGTTACGACCTGACGAAGAAGCAAATGTGACTACAGCAACACCAGCTGCTGACACAACTGTTCATTTGGGTAATCCAGTAGCACATTTATCGCCATCAAATGGAGGTTCACCTGGCCCTCAATCTCCTCCATTAGAACCAGAAAGGTATTTTTGAAATTAGTTTACAAAAAACTTAAGTTACTTATTTTTAAGACCTCTAAGTGCTAACCAAAAGCGTAAGCAACAATTTGTTAATATGACAAGCAAAATTCAAATTATTCCAAATAATCGTCAAGGACAACTTAATACAACTTTTCTTGCAACCCTTCCTGGAGTTCTTAAAATTGCCGAAGTTGTTTTGTGTTTTGTTGCATTTATTCTTGCAATTTGTTCTGATCGTCGCTCAACAAGTGCTGCATGGACTGACCATATTGCATTTGAATGTATGATAGTTATTTCTGCTTTATTATTGGGATATGTTGCATTTCCACATTTAACCCTGAAAGATGAAGCAACTCGAGAAGGATTAATTGTTGTCGAATTACTTTTCTATGGAATTAATACTTTATTCTTTTTTATTGCAATATTCCTCATGGTTCATGTATCTGCGAGTTGGACAGCTGATGGTCGAGGTGCTGCAGTTATGTGTGCCGTAAGTTTGTGTATATTAATTACCGTAATTCAAAAAGATTTTACTCTTTAGATTATTGCAATTGGTTTATGCGTGCTTTTTGCTGTTGAAACAATCTTAAAATTAAAAGCATGGAGGGGCGAAAATGAACCATCTTCACACATCATGAATACTGGTAATCAAAATCAAACCACCCTTCCTGGAAGAGAATACCCAACAAATGCTGAATTAAATCGTTCACTCTAATTTCTTTTTCTTTTCTTCATTTAAACTACTGTAATTCATTGACTCAATATTTTTCCCATACCTATTGTATCAGGATGATAATAACATTTATTTTTTATAACATTTTTTTGACAAAACTCTTCTATTTTTTATGAGAATTGATTTTCCCTCTCTATTTTCCTTTTCAAAATAATAAAAAAAGAATAATTCCGCTAATGTCTTTGAACAATCATAAAATGGTCCTAATGTTGAAATTTAAGCAACAATTGTAGAAAAAAAGCAATTTAAATTTTTTCCGAAACCAAAAAAAACAGTGTTTGCTGTAAGCAGCTGTTTCAACAATTGACTCTTCTCTTTTTTTATTTACAAAATAATATTGGATATTAAAAAATTGCTATGGGGAATTCATTATCAAGGTGAATCTCTTTTAGAAACCAGTTCATGTACTTTTAAAAAATTATATTTTTTATAATTTAGAGGTGCAACTACTGTTACAACAACAACAACTAAAGTTGAAATGGCTGCAACTGCAACACCAGATTTTGAGTATGCAGAACCAAAAACAACTGTACAACAACAGGATTTAGAAGCGCAGGCAGAGAATGTCATAAATTCACATATCGCAGATTTGGATTATGATCAAGAGATTTTAGATGATGACGACCATGTTATACATTATTCAACTGTTATTCCACAACAAAACGAAAAGGGCGAGGAAATTATAGTTCAACGTTCAATTATGCCAGCAAAGCGTCGAAAATTATTAAATTTAAGATATGTCACTCGACTTCGAGGATTGGTTAAACTTAGTCAAACTGTAAGGCAATAAAAGGTATTCCTCAAATATACGGTAATTTTCAGATTTGGGCAATTATGCTTTATACGGCTATCCAATTTGATCTTGACTTTCAAGATTATCCTGCACAAAAAATTACGTATCACATGTGTCCTTTCTTGATCACTTTTAATTTGATAATCATCAATGGCTACACAGCTTTTCCACATTTAACTATCAAAGATGGTCCAACAAGAAATGGAATGCTTTTTACAGTAACTTAAACCTAACGATTCAATCAACCAAAACTTAAAAACAATTTTAGGAACTTTTACTTTGCTTTATTTATGGATTTTACTTTTTAATTTGCACACCAGTTCGAGCAATCGAAATAATCTTTTTCAAATTCAGCCTTAACAGTTTATTGCTTTCAGCTTTCTTCCAAGGCCCTCTTACAATTTTAATTCTTTATGATTTGGTAAATTTTAAAGCTTTCTCAATATTAAATTGAACAAAAAAGTTTTAGTTTGGTTGCTTTGGAGAATGGTCATTAATTGGAATGCGCCCACTTGGTCAAAGAGTTGCACCAAAAAATGCTAACGCTGATTTACCTGCTAATGCATTTGCCAATAATGGATTTGATATGGAAAGTGGAGGTCGTACTGTTGTTGAACAAACAAATGTTTTAAAATAAAATAGAAACCAACCTTCATCTTTAATAATTCAGCTTTTTGAGCGGCATGATTTGTTGAAGTTGTAACGAATTTTTGACGCTGTTGAACCATCTATAAATAAATAAAATTAATATTTTCACAGCATTGCAATAATAATTATGAATTTTAATAAAAACCTTTTTCACATCTTCATCTGTAAAATTGTAATTTAATGCTGAAACAATATCATTTCGCTTCTTTTGAATATAATCAGTTGTTGGTAATGGCAATTTCTAAAAAAGAAAGATTAACAATATAAACTTTCAAATAAAAACATACAGCTCTCTTCATGGCATCTCTCCATTTAAGATATTCACTATTTGTAATTTCTTGATTTGACGCAAATACAAGCCTCCAAATACGTTCATCTGGACCATGCTTCAATTTCAAAGCTTTATTTGTTCGAGTATTTTCAACGTCATAAACTTTTGAACTTTCAACAACCCCAACAACTTGAGCAGCCTATAAAAATAACTTATAATTGAATGATACTTAAAAAAAGAAAATAAACTTACTCGATAAACTTGTACACCTTTAACTTGCCCAACACCAATTCGAACAAAGCATCCAAGAACTGTTTTATCGAAGAATGGAGCGTGACAAAGCTTTGCTAATTTATATCTTGATAATCGAATTTCATTAAGTTGTTCAAATTGATTCACCTGAAAGAATTAAAGGATAGCCTCTAAACAACATTAAAAATTAAAACATACCTCTTCACCTTGCAATTTAGAATTATTATCAGCTTCATTATCAGATTCTTCACTATCAGATGCACTTGAATCAGATGACGAAGAATCATCACTATCAGATTTTTCTGCCTTTGTACCAAAAACTTTATTAAAATCCAAAACTTGTTCACGCTTCTTTTCTTCATTGTGTTTCTTCTCTTTTCGGGATTTCACCAATTCAGCAATTGCATTCTTTTTATCCATTTTCTTTGCAATCTCAGAAGGCTTATGAAATTCTGTATCCAATTCAACTTCGCTTTCATCGCTTTCTTCTTCTTCCTCTTCTTTATCAGAATCCTTTGATGGTGATTGCGGGGTTGGAGATTTAGTTTTTGGAACTTCATCATCAGAAGACGAAGACTCTTCACCACTTTCTTTGTCAGATTTTGTTATAGTTGGAGCAGGCGGTGGCGGAGCAGGCTTTGAATCATCAGCTTTCTTCTTCTTTGGTCGACTTTTTTCTTCATCCACATCACCCATAAGCTTTTGTTGAATCTCTTTTCTAAATTTGATGTTTACAGTGATGAGTAAAGCAAACAATTAAAGGAATACCTCGTTTTAAGCAATTCTTGATGTTCAATATGTTTAAAGATTTCCAATTCTCGTTCTTTTTCAGTTAAATTTCTCATATCCTTATCTTTGGCATCATCAGAATCACTTGAATCAGATTGTCGACGGGCCCGTTTTGCTGGCTTTTTACTTTGTTTAACCTTCTTCTTTCTCTTGGATCCGCCAACTTCTTCATCATCCGTTCCTGAAAAATAAAAGTTTGATTGTATAAATTTTCATAAACGCGAAAATCTTTACCGCTTTCAACAAAATTTGAACGATTTGCAGCTGCTGCAGCTCTTCTAGGACGTCGAACATCATCGTCCTGAAAAAAATATTTTGCATAATTTTTGGATCAATAATTTTTTGATAAGCTTACCAAATCAAAATCAAATGAACCATGTGGACTGCTGCTGCTTCCAGTCATTGTTAGTAGTAGTAATAATAGTAATATAAATGTGTTGTACAAAAAGAAAACAAGGTGGGATTTCAACAATATAAAAAAGAGTAGTAGTTAATTGTAGTGGAGAAAAAATAAGCTGAAAAGATAGCGCTTAAATTATATTTTTTAGCTGAAAAACAATGTTTTTTTTCTTTGCTTGAAAAACTTTAACCATGCGCACATTTGTCAAAGGGTGGCATTGTGTAGACAATTCGCCAAATGTCTAGACACGAAGAAACAATTCTTTTTTTGTTCTTCTTCAATTATTTTGCCGATATGGCGATCGTAAAAATATTTGACATCAGAATTAATGGCATTCTAGATCCTTTTTAGAAAGCATTAACTACGGAAATATTTTGATACAGAAATTTCTGTTCTTTGTCATTTGAAATGCATTTTAATTTTTCAGCATTGCCGTCATTTCTATCAACCAAGTATTTAACATTGATGGCATTCATGCCAGCTTTTTGTTACAAAAAATACAAAATTCAGAAATGTTAAGAAATTTTAGTTTCACAAAAACATTTTTACTGAAGCTACTCTCTATCTAGATAATTTAAAAGTAATTTTGAATCTGCTAACTGACGTTTAAAAATACTTTTTTTATTTTTTGGCATTGCCGATCGGGATCAATCACGTGTTTAACGCTGATTGCCATCATTTTATTTTTAGTGAAACTACTTCAGTTTTATGTTAAACAACTGCTGTAATCTAGGGTACTTGTTTTTTGTCTATGAATAAATTTTGCAACTTCTTTGATGCATTTGGCTTTAAAAATAAAAATTACGTTAATTTTTTTTAATAAAGGACGATATGATTTGAAAAAAAAAGATAACGGCGGGAGAAGAAGATATATTTGTTAGATCATAAAAATATAATTCTAGAAAAAATCTTAGAGGACTATAGGAACAGTTTTTAAATATCAGAAAGAAGCATTAAAACGTTTCTGAATTTTGGGAGAATTGGATTCAAATAGAACGAAAAAACATGATTCGAACAACATCTTTAATTTTCTTTGAGGTAATATACAGTGATCCATAATAATAAAAAACGATTTTCTATTCAGCTTTAAATAAGCAACAAACAACATACAAACATTACAAATTTGAATGTCGTTCAAATTTTCAGTGCCGCAACTTCACCAAATTTCATGGAGGTGTCTCTCCTTATAAATTTTCAAAAAATCTCATTTTACCTAGTATGAATTTAAATTTAAGGTGAAACGTTGGAAATCCATGGGGGTGTCCGAACACCCTGGACACCCCCCACGTTGCGGGCATGCAAACTTTTTTAGCTTTGAATTTCATGATCAAACAAACAAAAAAGAATTTGGCTTTGAATGTATTTCATTGATTTTGTAAAAACTTGACAAAGTCAAATATTAATTTGTTCGGAGGGTTTTACTCGACAAACATAATTAAAGCGTTGAGAATTTGAATTTGTTTTAATTTAGAAATTGGAGGTATACCTATAAGTGGTTCCTGATCATTTAAAAGTAGAGCATGTTGTTACTTTGGAATGAAAGTTAAAGTTAGAATTTTGGAAAAAAAAGTTGATCGAAAAAGAAAGATACATCACCATCACTTAAATTCATCTGATTATAATTTTTGCAATTGAATGAGATGAAAGTTGGAAAGATTGTTTCCGAATCGGCAGTTGCTAAATAACGATTTGCCATTGGGATACCTTCAAAATAATTTTAACCTTTTTCATTACAATCATAAATGACCAACTAATCTTAACTGTGTACATTTACATAAGGAAATTACTAAATTAGATAGACTTTCAGGTTGTAAAGCATCGTTTCCATTTTTCAACAGCTAAATATTTTGTTGAATTTGTTTTCAAACATTGAAACAATTCGCCATTGAAAGAAATTTCATAAAGTTTTTCACAAAATCATGACCTTACAAATTGTTCAAAACACCCCCAAAAATACAACAGTTATATTATATAAGTGTTATAACTTATATTCGTCTATATTTTCTAGCTTAAAGGAGGCGGAACCTTTGATAATTTTTTATTTCTCTAACGTTTTTTTTTCGTTTGAATTTTCCAGACGATCACGCAAAAGAACAAAAGAAAAAGACCCTGATCGTCATGAAAATTCAACGAAAATAAACGTTAGAGAAATAAAAAAGTACTAAAGGTTCCGCTCCCTTTAAGTTATTTTGCGGGAGTTTTTATTAAATTTAAAACAAAGAAAAACGGTACTAAAATCCTTAAGGGTTACTTTTGCACTTTTTCAAGGACACCTACATTTCACAAGTTTAACCGAACGGTTTTTTTTTCTCATTTACAAGTATTTTTTCATCGAGATTTTGTGACTCTTTTTTAATTGAAGAAACTTCATTGAAACTTGGTTAAAGAATATGGCATCAAATTCCTCAACAACTGTAAGTTTTTTGAAATCATTTTCATGTATATATTTTGGTAATCAAATTTGGAAAGCGTTTGTTGCGAAACCTGAATTGGATTATTTTAACTAAAAAAGTGCTATACTTTTTAGATGATCAAATATCCGATTGATATTGAATGGGAAATTTCTGAAGATCGTCTCAAAGCTTTGAAAGATTCCACAAATAATGATTTTTTAAAAACTGATGTATTTACTGCTATTCATGCTTCGAGTGTTCAATATTGTCTTTACTTTTATCCTAATGGATGGAATAATCCTGGAAATCTTGGAAAAACATATATTTTTTTAAAAGTTGAACTTGGAAATGAAAAGAAAGTTGAAGCGGAATGCACGTTTTCAATTAAATCTGCAAATTGGAATCGTAAAATGAATAAGATCTATGACAAAAGCATTGGATATGGGGAAACATGTTGTACCGGTGATGAACTCTTTGATACAAGCAATAAATTTATCGTTGATGGAAAAGTCACTATAAAAGTCAAAGGAATTTTCAAAATAGAAATTGCTGATTCAAAAAACGAAACGCCGTCATTTCATTCAAAATTTGAAACAACTCATAACCTCCGTGATCTCTGGAAAGTTGGCTATGAAGATTTTGCAATTATCGCAGATGGAATAGAAATTGAAGTAAGTTTTAGTAATTTTTTACTTTATAAATTGTTGTTTTTTTAAGGTTCACAAAAATGTACTTGCAAGTTATTCAACAGTTTTTGATGCGATGTTCTCCAACTCAAAATTCAAAGAAGGAAGCGAAAATCGTCTCGAAATTACTGATTTTCCGTTTGTAATCGTTGAAAAAGCTATTCATCTCTGTTATCAACAAAAACATGTTTCTGATTTTTTACTTGAAGAAAGTGCAATGCTTCTTAAATTTGCAGATAAATATGATATTTCAAAAATAAAGGTATATTTTTCTAAATTTAAATAATCAATTGATGAATTTATTTCAGGAAACCCTTGAAGCATATTTATCTGAAAATATTACAGTATCAAATGTTTGTGAAATGGTCAAAATTGCTGAAGGAGGAAATGCTTTGAAACTTCGAAAAAGTTGCCTTGATTTCTTTATTATTTGTTTATTGAAGAAAGAATTTGTTCCAAATATGAAACTTCTTGATAATGATTTCTTTGTTACTGCCATTGAAACAATCTCCCATCGAAGAACTCAAACATTGTAATTTAACAAATCTTTGTTTGAACAATTTTTCACTTTATTTTTTACAGTGTTTTTTTATTTTGTATTCATTTTAATTTTGTACAAAAATAAATTCACGTTTTTTAAACTTAAGAATTTCTGTATATCTTCTATCTCCATTGGATTTTGTCATATTTTTTTTGCTTCGTAGAGTTTAAAAATTTTTTTCACATATTGTTTCATTTTTTTACCGGATTCATAAAATTTATTTTGTTGAAATTTTAATAAAAGATTTATGTACAGTTTTGAAAAATGCGATAATGCTTATAGAAATTTCCCAAATTAACTCTTTTTACAGAAATCATCTTCTTTATTTTTTTTCTATCATTTTGTTTGCTTTTCATTACTCAACAGGAAAAGAAAAGTTTACGATATTGTTTTTTGGATAATGAAAACGGATGGGAAAAACGCAAAAACTAATGGTTTCACAAAAAATGTTACAAAACTTTTTCGATTATGCAACATGCATTTCTTTTCAATGTCCGTTAACTTTTCACACTTGAAAAAAAACAAGTGTCAAAATATTATTTTTTAAAGAGGAGTCCACTTCTCGGCAGGTGGGCTTCATCTACATTCTAATTTGCATAATATTGATACACATAGATTTTAAGTAAGAGAGGTTATGGCTGGAGAGAGAAGACATTTTCCCTTGAAAGAAAACACAACTCTAATTTTTTCAGGGTGTTTAAAACACTTAAGTGTAAACAGGTTCTTTTTTTTAACCTTCCGGAATTTACCCTTTGGGGATACTTTTTTTTATTCGTTTTATTGGAACGGAAGGAAATGAATGAAACAATGGGGGGAAAGGAAAAGATTTCCTAAATGAGCGAAGGCCAAAAACATTTCACACAATTTTTCATGGTTAAAAACTTTCACTTTTTTTTAAAAGAAACACAAAAACGATGTAATTTGGATAACAAAAAGAAGAAGTTTTTTGCCGGTTTTGAAAGATTGTTTGCCATCGGTAATGTATCTGTTTAAACATATTCAAATTTTTTTGCGATTTCCTGTAATCTCTTTTTTTGTGGTTGAAAGAAAACGCGTGCCGTCCTTGGAAAAAATTAGATGGGTAGAAAATGTATCTTTGCAAAAATCGAAAAAGAGATACAGAAAAAAATGTGATTCAATTCAAACAAAAGAGAAACAAGATTGAAAAAAATGTATGTAAATTAGTGATTTTAAATAAAAAGTTTTGGAAGAAAAGGTTCTCAGACATCCATCTTCTTTTTCGATGGTGATGATGCCGTCATTTTTGGATGGGACAAGATTCTTTTTGATTCAAGCAATAAAAAAAGTGAATCAGTTTTCTTAAAAAAGAGAGATGTTTTTTAAAGAAAAGTAGTAAAAAGTCTGTGAATCTTCAAAGAAATAATTCTTTTGAATCAAAAAAGGAAAAGAAATTTTTTGAGAAAGACGGGGGTCGTTTGGCAGAAGAAGTTTTGAAGCGTGACAAAATTACCATCATTTTTATATCTATCTATTTTTCTTTTTTTCCGATGAGTAATCATCAACAACACCTGGACATCAGCAAGTGAAGACAAGCTTATTTAAAGACAAAAATATGAGCCAAATTTCATCGGTTATTTTTATTCATTTCTTCAAAAGAGTCCATTTTTGTCTTATCAGTGCCTCCAAAAAAACATGACGAACCTCCTTCCTTCAAGAAGAAAAAGATAACCTCCTCTCATTCTTCTTCTTGTCCAAAATCGATCGCTTGTTTTTCATTCTTGAAACAAAAAAGCTTCCATCCATTTTTGGGTTGTGTTTGTTGAAGAAGAAGAGTTATATTTGCTTTAACGATTTCTATACTACAAAATTGAATGAAACAAAATGCGTAAAAATACTCTTTTGTTTGTTTGTTGATTAGCTGGTTCTTTTGATTACTCTTTTTTTCTTATCATTTTCAATCAACAAAAGTAATTTATTGTTATTGTTTATTATTACTGTAATTTTGAAATTTCGTGTTAAAAGTTTTTTAAACAATTTCGGAAATGTTTAATAAAAACAGTTTTTTGTTTTTCGTGGAATTTGTTTTTAAATTTTTGGTATTTTAATATTTCTTAGAAATTCCAATACTCTATTTTTTCTTCCAAGATTTTAGTAGTCTTTTTAAATCCAATATATTGCCGCCTTAGGTTAAAAAACATTTTAAATATTTTTTAATTAAACATTTTTTGTTGTTTTGCCCCGAGGACTTGACAAAAGCCGTCACCGCCACTTTCCACTACCACCATGTATAATATTGGAAGAAGAAGACTATGAAGAAGAAGGGATGAAGAAGTAGTAATAAAAAAGTGGATACTTGAGAAATGTTGTTGATGATGATGATGGCAGTGGTGGTGGGCAATGGGGTGTCCGTGTCATGTCATGCTTACTTCTATTTTCTATTACTAGTGGTTTCGAGATTCCATCGCTTGACACTCTTTTTTTTTCAGATGGAAAAGAAGAAAAGAAGAAGAAGGATGCAAAAAATGAATGAAACGAGGCCGTTTTTCTTCGTATTTTAGTTTTTCAGAGATTTTTGAGGTCAAAGTTACCGTATCCTTTCTTTTCTTTCTCCTTCTTGTTCCGGAAATTGAGACCTCTATTTTTGTTCTTCTCAAAAAAAATAGAATTCATTTGTTTCACATATTTTTAGACATTTTTAGACACGATACCAAAAATATTGAACTTTTACCTATTCATATTCGTTTCTTTCTTTCTTTTCCACGGAGTCCATTACCGAAATGTATATAAATATAGAATGAAATACTTGGCCTGAAAAACAATGGCCACCCCCTTTCCTTGTTTGCCCTTCTTTCTTTTTTTCATTCAATTTATTTCAACTCCAACCCATTCTCTTATCCTCCCTCATTGTTAGTCTCTGAGATATGCCAACAATATTTCTTGTAATACCCATTTCAGAGTATTTCTCGCGCAACAGGAAATATTCCACTCTTTTTTTCACAAAAAAATGTTTTTACAAGTGTCGAATAGGGAAAATTCATTGTCAGTCAATTAGTAACAAAAAATGTTCAACACTCCTTCAGGGCCAGAAATGACCTTTTTAAAGAAGAGCAAAAGTGCCAAAAAGATTTTTGTAATTCAAGAGAGAGAAAAGTGGCATGAAAAAAAAGTTTTTGCTTCAACCTTGCTGCTTCGATCGAACAAAAAAAGTGCCAAAAACTCCGCCCTTCTTGGATTTGCATTTTTTTGAACAAAAAAGAATGCAAAAAATTACGCAAGCGGATCACGCATATTTTTTGGTCTTGATCGAGATTTTGCATTTTTTTGGCACTTTTTTTTCTTGTCGGTTTTTTGCTTTAAAGTTTTTTGATTTAATAAAGCCCTATTTTGGCACATCCCTCATTTTTTGTGTTTCTGATGTTCAATTTTTTGGATGGAAATGCTTGCTTTTTTATGAATATTCGAAAAAAAAGCGACGCAGAAGACGAAAAAGCTTTGGTGCTGCTTGCAACGGCCATCTCATCACCTTTCATTTTATTTCATTTTTGTCAACGGCTCAACCATCGATGATCTATCTATCTTTTTCTCTTTTCCCGGTCTCGGTAGAATTGGAGAAGAAAGGAGAAAAAATAAATGGAATAAGGCTTTTTCGTTTTTGTAAAAGAGTTATGTTTACTCAACTGCTGTGACACACCTGAGCCCTTTTTTCCTCTCTCATATTTTTGTTTTACAGTCTTTTTACTGCATATTCAGCATCAGCTTTAGCATCAGCATCGATGAAGGAAAGGAAAGTTTTTCGATTTTCTCGAGAAAAAAATCTGCTGCCAGTCTTGATCTGGCCTTTCCTTTTTTCCATCGACTTTGGCAGCGGCTTCAGCTTTTTTTCAACGACTTCAACGCCAACAATGTGTATGTTGATGTTAACTTCGATGAATTGCAGATTGAATGTGGATCAAATACTTTTTCTCGATGAAAAAACCGAATCGAACAATTTTTTGCCGATGAAAGAGAAGCAAAAACGTTTTGAAGCAAAAAGAAAAAAGAGATATAAAATCGAGGCCCCAAAAAAGACTATTGCAAAATTCTTTTTCGTGAATGCTTCTTCCATCTTCTTTTTTTGCCGACAGCTAAAAAGCTTTGAAAAAGAAATTCTACGGTATTCTTATTTTTTTCATGTCCTGCTTTTTCTCTCTCATTCAAAAATGCTTGCTGCCTCTATTGCTGCACATGCTCATAAAAATTGCGTCGACGATGAAAACGACGTCCTCGTTTTCTCGTCGTCAAAATCGTTATTGTTGTTAAAATTCCTTTTTCTTTTTTTCTCCGTGATGCTTCGTTTAAAAATATAATAATAAATACAAAAAACGCCGCATTTTCGCGCTTATTGGTTTCATCTTCTTTCTTTTCCCCATTTTTCATTTCACTGATATTATTATTATTACTTTTTTTACGAAAAATGAAAGAAATGAATTACGGTCGCATGCTTTTTCTCCCCTTTTTTCTTCTTTTTCATGGCTCTTTTTTTTGATGCTTTTATTGGTTGTAAAAAGGTACAATACAACAAGCTATCATAGCTTGGACAAGTTAGAACTCAAGATTTTGGATACCTTTGATTTAATAGTTTTTTGCATAATTTAGGTTTTACAAGATTTACTAGAATTAGTTTTGTTGACATTGTTTAATTTTGATTTCCACAAATTTATTATAAAATTTAAAAAAATTGTAGATGCATCAAAGATCTGTATTGCCATTTTAGAAATATAAAAAAAAATCTACAAAGAATCCGCTTCTTTCTGATATGCAAATTTGCAAAATTGATATTACTGAATCTAATTTTGTGTATAGTTTTAATTTTAAATGATAGATAATATCCTTCGTTGATCCGTTTAAACTTTTTTCTATCTCTAAAAAGGATAAGCTTTGACTCATTAATCTTTTAAATCCCTTTTTTCTTACTACATACCCCATAACTTTTGCTTTCCATCCAAGTTTTAATCTTTAAACTTTTTATTTCTTACAGTGTTTCATTTTTTTTATTCATCTTGATCACTTCCAAATAATTCATTCATTTTCTACTACCGTTATCCAATAACGGCTTTTTAATTCCCGTTTTTTTATAAACATTTCATTCATTGCAAAAAAAGACACCTATCACCATCATCATCTTCATCTCTTCCGGCTTCTATTCAATTCAAAAAAATTTTTCCGGTCTTTTTTCTTTCTTTTTCAGACGACTTGATCGGTGTCTTTTTTCTTTCTCTCTCTTTTTACTGTCGTCTTCAAGAAAAAAAGAGACTGTCAGATATATATATTTCTGGCCGGTTTTTTTCCTTCTTGATGTCTTCAACTTCTTCTTCTTTCCGACTTCTCTTATGGTTGACACACTTAAAGTACTTCCTGTATATATCCTCCTCTCTCTCTCTTGGCTCATGATTTCTTTAGCTGCTGCTGCAGATGGTAATTTGATCAAGATCTTTTTTGTTGTAATTTTTCCAAAGTTTGAAACTTTTTGATAATAGTTTTTTTGCAACTTTTAAAGAATCTTTTTTTTTCTTTCATTTTTCAAAAATGGTTTTTCCGCATTGAAAAAAAAAGTTGATGAAAAAAAGGATTCTTTGAAACTTGATCTTTTTAGAAGGGGTCTATTTCTTCTATTTTTTTCAATTTTAAAGACTAAAGCTTTTGGGCTTTTGGGTCGGGCATGGATGCCATATATATTTTTTCAGCCATAGCTAGAGGGCATAGGATTTTAGCTGGATATCCATGACATTTAAAAAAATCTTTAATACTTTTTCTTTTGGCATTTTTAGTTTAATTTCAAAATTGAGAAGAATCTGGCACAAAAAAGAAGAGTAAAGTTTGCTCTTCCTTCTTCTTTGTTTCATTTTGGTATTGTTGAAATAACCTTTTTTTTTGAATTGTTATTAAATATTTGCTTTAAATGTTGTTGTTGATTTTTCCAAAAAACAAACTTTTAAATATTTGGCAACATTTTTGGGTGAGAAGGATATTTCGCGCAAAAGCAAAGTTTGTAGCAAAATGCAAATATTAAAAGCTACCGCCGCCAGAGGAGAGGGAAAAAACAAACTTTAAGCTTAGCATAAAAAAAGTTTACCTATTTGTTTAAGCTCAGTTAACAAAACAACAAAAATAAATCGGGGGGTTATATAGGCTAGCTTGCTACTGACTTCGAGAAAGAAGAAGAAGAAGAAGGACTGTTTATGGAAAGTTCAAATATTTGAAGTTGCTTTTGAGGAAGCGTAAATATATTACCATCACTTTTTTGCTTTGCTTTGCTTTAAGGGGTCGGGGAATCCCCCCTTTCTTCTCAATAGTTTTTGTTGTTGTTGTTGTCTTATTTTTATTGACTTAAAACATTGACACTTTTTCTTATATTTCTATTTGTTGATTATGTTACAACAAGAAGGAACACATTCAAGAGAAAAAGAAGGCGAAGAAGAAGGGGGGAGATAAACAAAAGAAAAGGCAAAGAAGTTTTTGTTTGTTTCTATCAGCTTTTTTTTGAAACATGCAATTTAATTTTTTTATCAGTAAAAGTTGAAGAAGTATTAGTTTGTGGCTTTAAGGTTGAAATTTAAAGTTAGCCTTTTTCCCTTCATTTTTTCATTCCACCGTAACCCCCCTCTCTCTCATTCTTCCAAAACAGCAAAGAGCCGTTGTCGGCACTTAGTCATATTCGAAGAAGAAAAAAAAGAAGAAAAAAAGAGACAGAAATAAAAAATCGTAAAAAAAATGAGTCTCCGCCTCCTTCAAAAATTCTGCGTTTCTCTGATTCGTTCACCGCCATTTTTTTATTTTTTTTCTTCCTTCAACAAAAAATATATTTGCGCGTGTGAAAAATAAGGTTCGAGCAGAAAGGGGAAAAAAGAGTTTTTTTAAAGTCTTCTTTCTTGTGGCTGCCTTCTTTCGTCTTCTCCTTCTTCGTTTCCTAAAAAATTTGTTGTTGATGTTCTTCATCTTCTTTTTGAAGTTACCATAACCTTTCTTCCTGGCAGTCGTCTTTGTCTACCATCCATGACGATGGCCATCTATAGGTTGGTAGTAGAGTTAAACTCAATTTTCACCTTTTCCTAAAATTTTTTGGAAGGCATAGGTAAAATTTCCATTTCCTCTCTTTCGCCTTCTTCCTTCCATCCTTTCCCTTGATGGAAACCTTCTTCAACGTTGTTGTTGCCGACTTCGGCGTCGTCGTCGTCTTGAATGTCAATCCTCCCTTATATGAAGGAGGGCCCACAAATTTTCAACCTTATGCTTCTTTTTTTCCTTTCCCCCTTTTTGAACAAAAACTCTCGACCTGTTTCGATTTTCTGCGTCTTATTTTTTTTTTGCAATTCCAAACTTCTTTTTTTTTCTTACTTACTTTATCGAGGGAGAAAAGATAGGACTTTCAAGTGACTTCTTTTGCTTGGTCGTCGGTGACACTCTTTCATTCTCTTTTTTTTTCTGAGACGTTCCGCTTCCGCAAAGTCAAAATCATCAACATCATCGCCATCAACGACGATGACAAAGATATAGTTAGTTAGTTGCTTGGTGGTGGTGATGACAATAATAATAATAACTGTGCGCGAGAAAAAATCTGTCCATCAATGTTCAGCCTCACCACCAACCATCAACAACAGCCCTACAGGCAGCAGCAGCAACAACACCTCCAAGTTCTAGTTTTTTCAATCATTGATGGAATGATCACTGAAATTTTTTTCAAAGCTTTTTTCTGTTGCTTGTTGCCAGTTGATGGTGTGGTTGTTGGAGTCTATGCCTTTTGATTGACTCCGCCTTCTTCCGGTTGTTTCAATGATTGGGGATTTTTTTTTCTTTCTGCGCTCGGCTTTCATCCTGCAAAAAAACGAAGAAGGAAAAAAAGTGTATATGCGTCAAAACGTTTTTTTTTCAAATACAGAAGAAGAAAAAAGTCGAGCTTCAAAGAGAAAAAAAACTGTCATTTTGGAAGATGAAGGAAAAAGAAAATTCCAACCATCATCAGCAACCGTAAAATCTTGTTTTTAAAACTTCTTTTCTCTCTTTCTTTTTCCGTTTTTTCTTTGATTCTTTTGTGCGTGAATATTTTTTGTAATTTTTTTCACCTAAAAACTTTCATATCAATGATATAAATTCAGTATTCGCACTGGAGCCACAAACCCAACCCCCACCTTCAACATCTTCTTCTGCTTCAGCGTTGAATAGTGCCGCATTTTTGCAGCATCATCAAGAAGCCGCAAAACAAATTGCTGCAATGAATCTTGGAACGGCAACAATGGCAGGACTTTCAAGTCATAATGCTGCTCAAATGTTAGATGCCAATGCTTTATATCAATCTGCTGCCGTTACTGTAAGTTATCATCTGCTATGTGTTAGGCTTAAATCCCTGAAATCTGCCATTCGCTTTTTGACTTTAATTTTGTTATTTATCTTTCTTTGTTTTTGATGACCAGAATTGACCTCAAATATTTGAATAACGGCGTGAAAGAAGCCAGCTTCCTCCAGAATCCCCCTTTGCCTTTGCCCTTCCCTTCTCCCCTCTTCAACATTGAAATGTTTGTAGTTCTGTGTTATTTGTGTAAATATTTTTTTCGGGTAAATATTTGAGCTTCTTATGTAATTGAGAGAGAAAGAGAGTTTCTATTTAATTTTTTTGTTTTTCTTATATTTTATGTATTGTTTGTTGCAAGCAAATAATAATTCAAATTTTAAGTTTTTCAAATATTTGCGCGCTTTTGAAAGATGAAACACGTGAAAAAGCTCAGTTGATTTTGGTCATTTTTTTGATGCCATTGATTTCTTTCTTCTTTTTCGATCACTTCTTGATAGCAATTTTTTTTCATAAAAAAGGACTTACTTTTCTCTTTGACGGCCCATATGGCCATCATCGTCATGTCCAGCAGCAGCACCGGTCAGTACCAAAAATTGATAAGAATAAGAGAAAAAAACAGCACTCTCTTAAATGGTCAAAGTTATATTTTAGAGTCTTATCAATTTTTCATTTTCTTTCTCGGTGTTCCCTCTTCATTCATGATCTTCATATCTGCCTTTCCTTTGATTTTCATGCCTGCTGTTTTTGGTGTCAGTGTCGCTGATCGAAACAAACACGTACAATCAAAACTTTTTCTGATTGTACCGTACTGATTCGTGCCACAATAAAATTTCTTTTATTCTCCCCTCCTTTTTTTCCATTCAAAAAAAAATATTTTTAACGCCGAATTTCCGCAATCAACCCTTTTTTTAAAAATTCGATGTTGCTGAGGCTGTTGTTGCAAAAGAAAAAGAATAAAAACTAAGTCTTCCATTTTTATCTTCCTTATTTTTCTGAAGTTTCTTTCACCTTCTTCTTCCCGTTTTTTCTCCCACCTTACCTTAACGACTAGTTCGTCGACATTCCTTGACTTGGATGTTGATGAAAATGCATCAGCAACCGCAGCATCTACCTCTACAGCAACCAACCCAAGCTACAGTCGAAAAGAAGAATGCAACAAGGCATAATCTCCTTTCTTCTTTCCTCTTTCTTCGGGTATTGCGGAGGCTCTCTTCTCTCGATAGATTCATTCGCAACCACGGATCTTTCATCAAAAATAAAGAAAAAAGAACTTTTTTCATTCGTCTAAAAACTCTCTTTTACTTAAGCGTTATTTTCTGCTTTCCGCCTTTTTCTTTCCTGTTTGAGCTTCATCTTCGACGATTTCGAAGATGATGAAGAAGAACAAAGTGTCAGCGTTGCTTTTAAGTAATTTTTTTCTCATCGGAGGTTTTTGAACAACATTTTTTAAGATCACTTTTTCGTCTTCTTCTTCCTGTCTCATCTCATTATTTCCTTGATAAATAAATCAATCAATCAATAATTAAGCTTTTGTAAAACTTCTTTTGTAAGCATTTTAGGCCTTTAAGGTTGTTGGATTAAGCTTGAAGGTAGCAAACTTTGATGATTCATAGCTACAGTAAAACTTCAAAACTCTGAACTATTTTTAACAAAGGAATTTGAAGCTTAAACTTAAAGCATTATTTAAAAGACTAAAAGTGTAGCCTTAAACTTGAAAATGATGTCATTTTTTTCCATCAAACTTTTGCTTACATTACTGTCATTTTCCTACCTCTCTTTATTTTTTTCAAAAAATAAAAAATGTTGTTCAATAACCACTTTTCTCTTTCACTCGCCTCCCACAGCTTTTTCTATGCCTGATTTTTTACAAAAAACACATACTTTTTTGTTATTTTTATATTTTTTACGTTACTTTTCAAATATTTACACAACGGTTACAATAAAAAATATCCTGAAAAAAAATTTCCAATGTCCAAAAAAGAGAAGGCTTTTTTCAACATCAAAACAACAAAAAAACCTTCTTCCTTGTTGCATAAATATCCTTACCCTACCTACCTTTGCTTACCTACCGATCTTGTGATCAACAATTTCAACAACAATTTTAACAAAAATATTTTTTATAGGGAATGTCAGCACAAGATTATACCTCGGCAGTTATGCCATCATATAATTATCAATATGCATATCCTGCAGCAGCTGCCTCAACCTTATACGGATATACCAATTACTCTTCAGCAGCTCCGTTACAACAATATGCAAATTTATCAATGAATTCTTCCTCCATCTCCCCTCTAAGTGTTCCATCATCAACCCCAAATGGCCTTTCATCTTCATTTAAATCTTCTCAAAATAATACAAGTATTGGACATTCTCCAGAATCTACGATAGCTGCAGCCGGTTCCGGTGGTACTGGAGGTGGTGGTGGAGGTCATCATCATCGCCGCCGGGGTGGAGATGATGGTGAAGTTGACTTAACTCATGATGAAATGGAAAAAATTCGAAATAAAGGATCATATGGTACCGCGAAGCCACCATATTCATATATTTCTTTAATTTCAATGGCAATCCAAAATGCCGAAACCAAACAAATGACCCTTTCAGAAATTTATTCATTTATTATGCAATGGTTTCCTTATTATCGACAAAATACTCAAAGGTAGCTATAATTTATGCCATTTTTTTGAAAAATAATATTTTACAGTATTTTTAGATGGCAAAATTCAATTCGGCATTCTTTAAGTTTTAATGATTGTTTTGTAAAAGTTCCTCGAACTCCAGATAAACCTGGAAAAGGCAGTTTTTGGACATTGCATCATCTTTGTGGAAATATGTTTGAAAATGGTTGTTATCTTCGACGGCAAAAAAGATTCAAATTAGCTGAAAAACAATCAAATGGAAAGAAAAAGAATCGAAACAGTAATAATTCAGGCAATCATGGCACATCTCAGAATGGCAATTCTGCAACGGCCCAACAAAGCTTTGATGTTAGCGTCAATGGCATCAAAGAGGAATATAAAAGCGAATACAAACCAGAAATTGAAGATATTCATCATCCAATTTCTGGCACGGCACAATCTTCACCATCTGAAAATAAGCTGCTAATAAAATCTGAGAATTCTTCGGATGCCATTCAACAACAGCAGCAGCAACAAGTACCAGTACAACAACCTTCCCCTCAGACAATCCAAAATGGCCTCCTTCAACAAACCCTCCAAGAACAACTTGTTCAACAACATCAACAACATTTCTTAGGCACTTCTCTTACAACCCCACAAACGACCCAATCGGCTACCGTAATCTCAGCCCCATATAATTATTATCAATTATATTCAAGTCAGAATCCAGATTTCTCAAATGCCGCTGTTGCAGCTCTGCCATCTTTTGCTGCTGGGAATTTTTTGAATACAATCGTTGAAAAGCAACCAACGGCTTTGGATTATTTTAATCATTCTGTTTATCAACCCCAAACAATCTCAACTGATCAGTATTTTAATACCCTATATAGGTATGTTTAATTAATATTAAATTACAGTATTCATAAATTACTTTGTATAACTGTACTTGAAAATCAGGGATTTAGCGTTTTAAAACTAATGCCTGATTTTCAGGGTTTTGCTATAATTTATCAGTACCGTTTAAATTATTATGAAATTACTTTAATTTTTATTATTTTTTCAGCTCTGATAATCCAACCAATGCTGCCAATCTTTAAAAATTTCATTAATAACCATATAATTATATTACTTTTCATTGTTGTTGTTGTTGTATATCGGATCATCAGAAAAACTCCCACCCATTTTTACAGTACCAGTATCAAAACATTTCACAAAATAAGCATTTTAGCACCCTTCTTTTTAAAAAAAATATAAATTTCGCCAAATCTCATCTTTTTTTATTGCTTTTTTCTTTCTTCTTTCTTTTGCTTTTTCCATAATAGAATCTTCATTTTCTTCATTTTCTTTGTTGTTTTTGTTGATTCTCTTTTTTCCATCTTTCTTTTTTTTTTACCATGTTTTTTATCGGGTATCTTTTTTATGTATGTTTTTATCCCTCTTTTTTGCACCGTTTTCTTTTTAAAAAATGCCTTTAAGTTTTTTCTTTTAATTTTTAATTAAAAAAATTTGTTAATAATTTGTAATTTGTGCAATGTTTTTAAATTTGCTCTCTTCTTTCCCTTAATTGTTTAAATCTTTAAAAAAATCAAATTTAGTATTCTTTTTGTGTTTTAAAAAAAAATTTCTGTGAAAAAATAAAACTTTCAAAAAAAACTTGTTTACCGTAATATTTTTTTTGAAAGCTGTGAAGAAACTTTAATAAAGTCAAGTCAAGAGAAAAAAGGTTGTTTCTTTTTTTGGCCAGTGTGATTGTATATAATATAATATAAGTTTTGGTATTCTTTTTTTACTATTTTATTCTAGTTTTATTAATACTTTTTTTTGTTAATTTTGTCTTAAGTTTTATATGGGACAAAATGAATGTGTTTTACATAAATATCGTTTGAAAAAATTATACAGTAATAATCGAAGCTGAAGAAAAAAATAACAGGGAGAGATGAAAAATCTTATTAGAAGGCGAAAAAGTGAAACTAATAAAAAGACAAAACTGAAACAGTAAAATCCTAATTTACAAATATAGAAACATTTGTGACAAATTTTGAAAAATTAAATGAGTTATCAATTGATCTTTTAAGATTTTAAAACGATAAACCTTGAGAAAAAGGTATTTATTTGAAAACTAATATATTTGCACTTTTAAAGAAAAATAGAAAAAAGTATAAATAATATCCAAAACTTGTGCAAAATGTTCAAAGGCAGAAATTAAAAAATCATGTAGAAAATATAAAATTTTATAGTACGTAAATATCATATTGGTGATAATGTAAAAGTAGTGATAACAAAAACAAGATCAAATTAACGAATTTTTTTAAAAAGTCTGAAAACTATAAAACATTAGTACCTCGTTTTAGTCAACCGTCCGAAGCTTTCCAACTTTATGAAAACTAAAAAATTTTTAATTTTCATTTCTTTTTAAAGATCGAGGAGGCGGGAAAAATATATATATTATCGAAAAAGATAAATATTTGACCTTATCGTAAAGAGAGAATGAAGGAAGGGGGTAAAAGCTATAACAAATACAAATAACACATACAACAAATATAAATAAATACATAAATAAAAAGTAAGCAAAAAGTAGTAGCAAAAAATTGATTGAAGAGTGAAAACAAAACAAAAAAATATTGTTTAATGTTTGCATGGGATAAACAGAAAAAAAGAGAAGATACATACAGAAGGTTGGGGGGAGAGGGCCATCTTAGTTCAGTTTTGCTTGTCTTTGACAAATATTTGAACTTGGAAAAAAAGAAGTATAAATATTCTACGATTTTTCGTTGGCAATTTTAGTTTTAGTATTTTTCTGTACTGAAAGTTGGTTGGTTTTGTGTGAGGTTCGATAATTTAATTTAAAAATTTGAATATTGTTTTTTGTATCTTTTTGAAGTCTATTTCTATTGTTACCGTAATCCTTCAGAAAATGTCCTTTTTTTGACGGGTCATCACTTTTTTTGTCACAGGTGTGATTTTATGTATATTTTTTACTTCCCCAGATGACTGGTCTTCATTCTTTTTTCTCCACATTTTTACTTTTTCTGACGTGGTTATTTTTAAAAAAACCTTTTTTTCGAATTCACATTCAATCCAGGTGGTTATTTCTCTTCTTTCCTGCCTGCCTGCTGCCCTGCCTACTTTCAGTCATGCTCAAGTTACCGTATACCTTTTTTCTTTCGATTCCAAAAAGTGACGACTTTAAAAATGACTGACTTTAAAACTTTTGGCGGCGGCAGTTTTTATACATCGGCAAAAAAAGAGAGAGAATGGATGACTTTTTGGAAGCTGACACAAAAACTGAATTCTTTTTTTTACTTTTTTGCAGCTTGTGTTAGTTTTTCGACGACGACGAGACTCAAAAAAAGAGTCAGCAGCATCATCCACCAACCACCAAAAAGCTGCTTTTTTTATAAAAAATATATAGAAAAACGGTAAAAGAAGAAGAAGAAGGAAAAAAGGCTATCGACTGTGTAAACATTGAGAGAATTGGGGATAGATGGAAAAAAAAACGGAAAACAGAGAGCTTTCTTCCTTTATTATTCTTCTTCTTCTTGTGAATTTCGTATTTTGGTATTTTTACGGGGAAATAGCTTTTTTTATTCTTCTTTTCCGTCGTTCAATTTAACGTTTTTGACGTTTTTTCCAAAAATAAAATCAATTTTATTTTTAAAAACATGTTTTTGAAATTTTATTTATGAGTCATCTAAAAAGAATGTGAAGAGTACTGTAAATCTCTGACATTAAAATTTTTTACAGTTTTTTTATACCATTGAGATAAACAAAAACAATCAGAAGCACTTGAACAAACTAACAAAAAGATGACACATTTTTTCATGAATGTTTTAAACGTCAAATTTAGCAACTAGATACTTTCAGCTTTGATACCGTATCCAAATTCAAAAATTTATGTTTAAAAATCAGAAACATTTGAAAACAACTTTCTCGTGCCATTCTTTCTTACTGTAATTTTCATAAAGTTAATATCTATTTTTCGGTATATACCATGGCATGTTTTGTTTGCACAAAAGTGGCAATTAAATAATTTTATGTTAACTCGATTAGATTTTGAATAAATTACTTTTTTGTATAAATTTCATTGTTTTAATTGTTTGTTTTATTTCTTTGTCAGATTTGTTATGTCATGATCCATTTTTTCATGTAAAATCACATTAAATTAAATAAAACTTTTTATTTATTTTGAGCAATTAATTTTTATAATATCTGTTTGACTTTTTTCTTTTTTTAAAGGGAGCGTACCAGATAGAATAAGTTTTATTTTTTCAACACACGTCCTCTCACCCCGAAAGCTCTCTACTAATCGAGTAAAAAAAATTTTTTTTTCAACATTTTACTCGATTAGTAGAGAGCTTTCGGGGTGGGAGGACGTGTGTTAAAAAAATAAAACTTATTCTATCTGGTACGCTCCCTTTAAAATCACAAAAATCCAATTATAAAACTTTGTGATAAAATATTTAAGTTTTTTAACCGCAAAAAAGACAGAAAGAAAGTGAAGCACTAGAAAAAAATTAGGATTACAAAAATATCAAAAATCAAAACAAAAAAGAATAATAAAAATTCATTAAAACCCGTTTGAAATGGCAAAGAAAAAAAATAGAAGGAAGTGAAGTGTGTGGCATTGTTTTTTTTTTGTAAAAATATGATGAAAGGAAACTATATGAAACGGCAACAACGGCAAAATCCATTGAATTGAACTAAATTCAAGAATGGCATTTTTCATTGAATCCGAGAGTACATTTCAAGTCAAGTTATGCCGAAGAGTATTGTTGCTGTTGATGATGGTGCCATTAATGAAATGTTGATGCCGGAGAATTATTACTTGTATTCAATTTATTTTGTCGAAGAGTTTCCACTTGTTGCTGTTGAAGCTTTTTTCGAAGAACCGTCACAATTCGTTTTTGTCTGAAATAAGAAAGAAAACTTTGAGTTAATGGAATAAAGGAAATGGGATAAAAACAAAAAAGTGGAACAAAGTGTGCCGAAATATTTTTTTTCTCATGCAACCGAATATGCATTAATTTTCTTTTTTCTTATAAAAGTTATGCTTCCAAAAAAATAAAGAAAAAATGCCGCCGCGCCTTTGAAAGACCAAACCCGAAAAAAAATTTTTTATCCCAAAAAAGGAGGAAAGCACTTGAATGTCGCAACAACCTGTTGTTTACCGGTGGAAAATGCAACATGAAGCTAATCTCCTTTTTTTAAAGAAGCTTTTGAGAACCTTTTTTCTTCTTTCAATTTTTCGTTAATGGAAAACAAAAAGAAAAACGATTAATTTGCAAAAAAAGTTTTAAAGGGTCTGTCTCGAAAATTTTCAAAAACTAAAAATTAAAGAGAACCTGTGATATGCAAATTTCTGTTAACAACTATCATCAAAAAACTCGTTAATATGCAAATTTTCCAAACTGTGGACCCTATAGTCACTAAAACAAAAATGATTTCAAAGAACTAATGAGCCTATGTGCTTCACAAATTTGCATATCACCACTGTATCCATATTTAGCTACAGTATACTTACTTATCAAGTTCAGTCCGAAGTTTTCGAACTTCTTCTTCATCGGCACTTGGGGTGATGGATCTCTCAGAATATGTATCCATTGTTAAATTCGTTAAACTTGTATTTGCCCGACGTGGTTTTGGTACTGGTGTCAAGGTGTCATTGAATGACAATTTTAACCTAAAACCATTAATTATACTTATTAGCTTATATCATCAATCAAAAAATTTGCATACCGTTGAAGATCTGTTTCAAGATCAACCTTAGATTGATGAAGTTTTTGAATATCATTTTCTTGTTCTTCAAGTTTTTGCATTAGTCCTTGTTTTTCGGAGGACCAATTTCGTTGTTTTTCTTGCAAGGCTTTTTCAAATTCTGCTCGGAATTGACTGGAATCGTCAGATCCGGATTGTTTTAGCAAATCTCCAGCTAATCTGGCATTCTCTTCAGTCAGTTCGGCAATCTGAAATTATACATTTGGTTTGGTAAAATTCCACTACAGTATGTTACTATTATTTACAGCCCGAAAAATTTGCATACCTTTCTCCTCAATTCTGCTTCATCCCCTAAGGGTGGAGTATGGTTAAAAGCTTTTAAGTCTTCAATCTCATTTTCATATGCTTTTATTCTTTCTTCAGTTCGCCGCAAATTATCTGCTAAAATTTGTTTTTCTTGGAAAAGAATTTCTTTTTCTTTTGCAACAGTATCAAATCGCTTTCCATCTGCCGCCATCAGCTCTGAGAATCTCTCCAAATTTTGATTTAGACGATCATGAGATCTTTTTAAATCCGCTACAAGTTCCTTCTGATTATTCAATTCGATTTCGGCATTTTCTTTTTCTCTTTTAATTCTTTCAAGTTCTTGTTTTAGTTCAGCTTCACGATTTCCCATTTTTGAAAGCGATGCATTTTGTTCAGATTCCAATTCTTCCTGTTTTCGTTCCAGGGCATTTTTAACTTCTTGAAGTTTATCAGCTAAAAGGCTTTTCTCTTGTTCCATTACTCCAAGTTTACTGTGTTGCTCATTCATTGATGACCTAACAACATCCAACTCTAAAGCCATATTTGAAAGTTGTTGCAACTGTGAAACTTTTTCTGCAAGTTCTGATTTGAGCTTTGAAATTTCAGAATCCTTTGAACTTTCTGTTCCATGATGTTTCTTTTGAGCTTCATGAAGTTCAGCTTCAAGTTGATTCTTTTCTGATTGAATTTGTGAGATTCTGGATTCTAGATTCGATATTTGGGTTCTTGAATTTTCGCCTTCTTTGGAATGTGCGGCTTCCTTTGATCGAGATTCTGCAAGATCAGATTCCAGCTCACGTTTTTCTGTTTTAAGTTGAGATACTGTAGCTTCAAGAGTATTAATAAGGGATTTAAAATCAGCTCCTTCTTTACTGTAACTAATATGCTGGGATTCAGCTTCTCGAAGTTCAGATTCAAGTTTATCTTTTTCTGATTGAATTTGAGCAATTTTGCCCTCAAGGCTTGTAATAAGAGTTTTAAAGTCTTCACTTTGTTTTCTGTAAGTGACATGCTCAGATTCAACTTCTTTATGCTCTTTTTCAAGTTTCTCTTTTTCTGTTCGGATTTGTGAAAGGGAAGTTTCAAGATTGGCAATTTGGACTTTGGCTTCTGAATTTTCTTTGGCATGACCGGCTTCTTTTGATTTCGCTTCTCGAAGTTCAATTTCAAGTTTAGCCATTTCAGCTTTATTCGTTTCAATCGATTTTTCTGCAACTTTTAAAGCTTCTCGAACTTTCGCCAATTCCTTTTCAGCACTTTGAGCAGCTTCAGATTGATTTTGTCGAAGTCGGGAAAGTTCTTCTTGGGCCGATTCAATTTCACTTTCATATTCGACAATCTTTGTTTCCAGTCTTCCTTTTTCAATTTCAACTGCTCGAATCTTCTCCAACCTCGATTCACCGAGATTTGCCAAATCCTTTATTTCATTCTCCATTTTTGTAATTGTTTTTTTACTGCTTTCAAGTTCATTTTGAAGTTTATTCGTTTCTGATTTAGCTTTAACAATTTCTTCATTTAATTCTCGACGAAGTTCTTCAAGTCGCTTTTCAGATTCTCGTCGATATTCTGCAAGTTCCACATCAGTTTCGGCAAACTTTTTACATTCTTCTTCTGCTCTTTCCAGAGCTGAAAGGGTTTGCCGAAGTTCTGATGAAACTTTATCCGTTTCATCTTGTTGATCATTCAATTTTTGTCGAAGTTCATGAACTTCATTCTCTTTTGCAGAAATTCTGGCACGAGCTTCTTGAAGTGAATTGACAAGGGTCATCAATTCTTCTTCAACGCTGGCTTTTTCCATCAATTTATTGTTTTCTTTTTCAAGTTGTGAAATTCGAGTTTGAAGTTCATGAATTGTTGAAGTTGATTGGGAAATTTCAGATGATCGTTTTTGAAGGTCCTCATTTAGGGTGACACTGAAAATTAAGGGGATTTAATTATTAACTGTTTAGAAGAACACGGGTGTTGTCACGTTTTTGTGACACGGAACTGTAACATTTTCGAATAATGTCATGAAAGTTTTACAACCACCGAAAATGTTACAAAAAAGTTACAAATCAAAAATGTGAAATTTCAGAAAAATGTTACGAAATGTAACGAACCAAAATGTAACATTTTTAAAAAATTTCAAAAAAGTGTTACAAACGAAAATGTCACATTACAGAACAATGTCATGAACACAAAAATGTGACATTTTTAATTGTTACACACTTACATTTCATTTTTATGCTTATCAACTTCTTCCCTCAATTTTTTCATTGAATCTTCCATTTCTTTGGTCTTTTTTCGTTCAACTTCAATTTCTTTATCACGATTGGCGATACTTTCCTTCGCCATCTGAAGTTCACTATTAATTCGAAGTTCATCACTTTTTCCACTTTCTTGTAATCTTCGAATTTCTTTATTCAATTCATCAATTGTGTCTTCAGCTTGTGCCAACCTTTCTTCAATTTCTGCTGCAGCTTGTTCAATTTCATTATTATTTTTCAATTCCCTTTCAAGGGATTCTTCCAACTGCGAAATTCTTTTTTGTGAATTTTCAAACTTTTCTTGAATTTCATGAACTTTTGCCGTTGCTGAAGTTGTTGAAGATTGAATTTGATTTTTATGTTCATCAATTTCACGAGATTTTTGACCCAATTCTGCTTGAATTGATTCAACTTTTTGTCGAAATTCTTCCAAATCTTTTTCCATACTTTTGATTTTTGCTTCTGAAATTTCCAAAGCTTTTTGTTTGTCATTTTCATTTCGAGAAAGTTCTTGCAATTCTTTCTTTTTGTTTTCTAATTCTTGAGAAAGTTGATTCTTTTCTTGAACAATTCGATCAAATTCTTCGGCACTTGTGGAAGGTTCTGAAGCTTTCGCCAATCTTAGCGATTGTAAAGCGGCAGATTTAACTTGAACTTCTTTTTGATGAAGTTCAATTTCTTGTCGAAGTTTTTGTTTTTCGGATTCTGCATTTGCTTTGATCTTTTCAAGTGCATTATTTACAAGGAAGAGTTCTTCCTTTGCAGCATTCTTCTCTGCCTCAAGGCTTGAAATGGATCTTTTTATTTCATCTCTTTCATGTTCAGCAATTTGAAGTTTTCCTCGAAGTTGATCAATTTCTTGTTTGAGTTCTTTTGCCGCGGCATTATCCGCAGCATTTCCACGGAGATCGGCAAGTTCAGCAATAAGTTTATTAATCTGAAAAATAAACAGATATAATATTCATAAGATGGCTGTATTAAAATGGAATATATGAAATCCGATCTTGTATTATGCAAATTTTCAAGTTGAACTTACTTGCATAAAAAGTTCATGTTTCTCGGATTCCTCTCTTTCAAGGGCAATTTGAAGTTCACGTTTTTCACCTTGTAATGCTTGAACATTTGGAGGTTGCTTGGATTCAAGATTCCTTCTGCAAAATTTTTTAAATTAATCTATATGTTGAAGGATTTCAATGGATTCTATTGAAACATAAACTTCAAAGGCAGATTAGCCTTTTTTGTCCTTTTCTTTTCGATTTTAAATTAGCCGCTTTGTCTGTTTTTTTGTTAAACAAAAAACTTCTGGTCGGTAAAAAATGAAATGAAAGAATACTTAAGCTACTACTTAAGGATCTCTCTCTCTCTTTTTGTCTGTCATTCTTAGAAGAGCAAAAGTTAATTAAAGAAAAATGAATGAAAAGAAAGGACACTTGAATTTTGGTCACCGACAAAAAATTTTTGCGCAAATCAATTTTTTTTACCTTTGAAAATATTGAAGCAATGGCATTTTTTTGTATCTCAGGGAAGGTTATTAAATTTAAAAATTTGCATAAAATTTTGGATCTTTAATGAAGAAATTTTGATCCAAAAATGAAATGAATACGATATTTTTAATAATTTAACAGTAGTAGTAAAATTACATTTAAAATTAACTGATTGATTAAAAATTAATGTTGTTTGTTTTGTTTTAACATTTTTTTTTGTTTTTATGCAATTAATCCTTCTTCTTTTTGGCTTATATCGACCATGACCTTTCTCTTTCTCTCTATTTTTTGCTTACGTTCTTCCTTACACTTAAGTGTACCACTTTATTACAATTTTTTTCTGTCAGAATCTTTTAAGATTGATTTTTAAAGAAAAAACTAAACTTTTAGCTAAGCTAATCCAGGATTTCCGTAGTTAGTTACTTACTTACGAAAAGTCGAAGTCTGAAAAAAAACTATGGAATGTTTGCATTGGATTAACTCCGATGACTTTTTTCTGCGACTTCAAGTTTTTGTTTTTGCTTGAGTCAGAAAGAAATGAGAAATGGAAGACAGGAAAAAACAGAATTATTACATAATAGTATTTTTTATAAGAGGAAAAAAGGTGTGTAACAGCATTAATTTTTTTTAAGTTTTAGGATTTCCAAGTTTGGTCATTTTTTAGGGAAATGTGAAAATAAAAGGAAGAGTTTATAAGGGACTTACCTATCACGTTCTGCCTTTTCAAGTCGTTTTTTAAGATTTTCTATTTCGGCGGTTTTGTCTTTAAGGCTTTTCTGAAAAACAAAGGTTGTTAATTATCAAATTTGAATAAAATCAATATCAAAAACATATTTTTAAACTTGGTAATTACTAGTTTTTGAAAAAAACTATGCTTTGGTTTTTGTTTAAACAATTTCCATATTAAAAGTTTAATTACAAACCTGTAAATCTCGGACATTATCCATAACCGTTTTTTAAAAATATATAAATAAAAAAGCTATATTGAAATTAATTTCAAATTTTTAAATTTACGCATCACTGATGGGGGAAAATTAAGATTATCCTTTCTTCAAAGAAATGTGTATATTGCCACAAAGAATGAGAAAAAAATAGAAATAAAGAGATATCAGGATTGTTTTCTGCAAATTAGGATCTTTTAAAGATATGAAATTTAACGTTAAATTCAGCACATAACGATAAAAATGGACACGGAAAAAACCAAAACTATTGTTTATTTTTGAAATAACGGGAACAAAAACACGCAGAAATAGTTTAAACTAAACTAAACTATTTTGTTATGTTTACAAAAAACTCCATCAATAAACAAAACAATGAAATGAAAATGAAGTCGCCAAAGGCAAGTTTCTCCCTGCCGCAGGGAAAAAAGGCCAAAAGGGAAGAGATGAAAGGCAAAATTCCACGTCCAAAATAAAACTGCAAAACCAAATCAAACAAATAAATTCTATCATTGATAGTTTTTGATTCAACACAACAACACTCAAAGAAGAGACAGAAAAAAAGAAGGGGAAAAGCTTATCATTATTGATTATTATATTTCGTTCCCTTTTTTGGGGGGTGTTTAACATTCATTTGTTCAATTTACACCCAACAAATATGGTCACAAAAATGCTGAAGCGAACAATCTTTTTTTTTATTGATATGATGATGACACCATTCATCTCCATAAATAATAACCATTAAAAAAATTTATGGAATTTAAAACAAATTTCGAAATTATTTTTTAAGCAATGAAAATTTATGGAAAGCTTAAAAATTTTAAAACTTAAATTTGACAAGGAAAAAACTTTTGTGTTTTGCGCAAAAAAATGACAAAAAAAAGAATTTTTGAGAACTTTTGCTCCATTTTTTTGTTTGCTTTCAATCAATTTTTTGTTTCATTTCTTTTTTTTCGAATGCTTGCTTCTTTTGAAGCTTCGAAGCTTCGGGTTTCGCCAATGTAAAAAGCATGAAAGAAGTTGTCATTTCAAAGTTTTGTTTTTTGGAAGAAAGAAATGGATACAAGATTTTATCCTTTGTCTTAGATTAGATAATAATAATTGATGTATTATTTTTGATATGCTTAAACTTTTGCCTTCTTCAATTTTAGTTGAGACAAAAATTGTACATGATGTTTTTAAAATTTTAGCTTTTTTTAGCAAATTTAAAATTCAAACACGCAAAAAAAACGAAAAAAGTAGCTAAAAAAGGGATGTCCTAAAAGAACGTATACCTTTTAAATAAATGAATGAATGATACATTTATAAATGACTTTCTTCATCATTTGATGGTTACATTCTTTGAAGTGAAAAATAAATAAATGCCAAAGAGAAAGTCATATTTCCGGCATTATCCGTGTTAAAAAACATAAAAAGAAGAAGAAGAAAAAAAATTTAGTCTTCAAAAAATAGTAGTGCCAGAGGGGAGAAGATTGTTAAACGCCAAAAAAATATGTTTCACGTAAGTTTTATCAGTTTTAAATTATTAGAAACAATTTAGAGATTATGTTATTTGTCAAAATCAGTGATAAGTATAACGTTTATCCAAATTTATGATACAGTAGTTATATCAGTAAAAAATGAGAGCTTTTTTACTGATATAACTGTGCTCGAATCCAACACTTTATCTATTATCACGGATATATGATATCCCCTAAACAAAACTAATAATATTTAATATTCCTCACATCCATTTCCAGAATGAATCCATTGATGTTCCGACCCATCTTTTATCCGAAGATGATTCGGCCGATGAACTCAATGGAAGTGGAGTTAAGCGAAGTAAATTGGCCCAAGATTTAACAAATCAATTGTTATCAAAAACTTTGAGCAATGTTTCCGCAATTTCATCAGCAACAAATGGAAGCAAAGTGACAGACGATGCACTAAATTTAAATTATGTCCCATTGGCACAAGCACATTGGATTTTACTTGGAAAAAGTAAAGATCAAATTCGACTTTGTCGAAGTATGTTTAATTATGTAATAATTAATTATCCGCATACTCGACCAATGTGGCAATTTGTTAAAGATGTCAATTTTGAGAATGATGCGTGGAAAGACCTACTTCAAAAGGATCAACGATTCAAGTAAGTTAAAGTTCAGAGGGGATGGATTCAGTAAAACAGAATTGAGTTTTTACAAGTTTTGACATTATGCAAATTTTCTAAACTCTGGATTATGTCAATTCTTTGGAAAAGATACTGTAGAAGATTTTTGAGTCAAAATTTATAAAAGTCGCTGCAAATCTGTTTTGGATCAGAAGATTTTAGATTTTTTTGTTAGACTAAAAATTTAAGATTTAGAAAATTTGCATATTTTTTTGAGGATATAAAAACAAAAATATGTTGTATAAAAAAGGTTTGGAAAAATTACAGTATCAAAAATCATACTGTAAAACTTTGAAAAATTGAGAATTCAAGAATAATAATTAAAAATGTCTCGAAAAGAAAAACTTTTCTTAAAAATGATGTAACTCAAATAATCAATTCATTTTAGGCATCATTGTGCATCGGTTCAATCCGCAATAAAAATTGTCATGGATAATATCGGGGATTATCATCAAATGACAAAACTTCTTCGAGATATCGGATGCCATCATTTTTTCTATGATGCTTATGAACCACATTTAGAGCTGATGCATGAAGGATTTTTGCATGCTTTAACCACAACAATTGATCCCCCAATTGATGAAGATTTAAAAAATGGATGGAATCAAATTTGGCAAATTTTAAAAAGTCAAATTGGACAAGGAATTGCAATTCAACGACAAAATTATATGACTGAATGTGTCACAAAAGCCGAAATTTCAAGCGTTAAAACAATGTGGGAAAGAATTATTGAATCATGCGGTATTAAAGAAGCCGGGGAAGCAGTGACTAAGGAAGCAATTATTGTATGTTTCGTTTCTTTCCATTTATAGAAATAATAATATTGCTACAAAGACATTAAAATGCCATTTGTTTAGGAAAAAAGTATGGAACATAGTTTTTTGGAAGGGGAAACAAGCAATCAATTGCCAAAAAAATAAATGTTTGGTTAAAAGCATTTTTTTAGGAAAAAAAGTATTTTTGTGCGCCACAAAAAAACTGTATTGAACATAAAATTCTGAATAAGGTTAGGACAAAAAACAAAAATTGTGAAAGGATGATGAAAAATTTAAAAATGTAATTTCCAATTTTCTGTTATTTAACTTTTTTAGTTCTTAAACAAAGAATTTCACAGTCAAATCCAAAAGTTTTTCCATTACAAATTTTTGTAAAAAGTTTTAAAAAGTCAAATTTTTAGAAGACATTTTAGAATTTTTAAATAAATTCTGAAATGCCTTCTAAACGTAAAATTACATTGACTTTCAAAAATATGAAGTAATATTAATTCATCATTAAAAGTTTAGAAGAATACTAAGTAGAAAAAAACTAATGAGATTCAAATTTTTAAATAAATCGAAACCAAATTACAGACCTATCACCAACTATTAAAACAACACAATATTCCATATCCGATAAATCTTCCAGAAGAAAGTTTAGCTTTTAAAATGTTCTCTGAACAAGTTATTAATGTAAGTTTTTGCATGAAATTTTAGAAACAATAAAAGATAACAATTTTAGGCCCTAAATTTAACAATCGAAACATACACTCCAGAAAGGGGCTTTCAAGATTTACCACAAAAATTAAAACTTTTTGTTATGGATTGTTTAATGATTGAAGTGTGCCCAACCCTGATTCGAAAAGCTTTCATGGATGGTAGGCATTTTTGGGATTAATTTAAAAAATTCTGTTCAAGAAAATCAACAATTATGATAAATTTTAGGATTGCTAAAACTTCTTAGAAACGAGCTAGGAGAAGATTCAATGTCAGAAATAAATATTCATGCATGGAGCAAAATTTATCGCATCCTTGAACAAGTAAGTGAAAAAAGAAACTATATAAAAAAATTAAAGATATCCTTTTTGGGAGGATAAAAGAAAGAAATATTATAAAAACGGAACACTTTCAATTTAATATTCTTTTGCAGGCAATCATATGGAATATCGTTAATTATTGACTGCCGATCTTTTTTTATATTTATTACGATTCTTTCTCTCTTTCTCTTTCACTTTCTATCTTTTAATACTATTCTTGAATTGAATTTAATGAAGAAGAAGAATAACGATGATTTGATTTGATCTTAATCAATTCTTGCAAAAAAATAAAAGTGAAAGGAAAAAAGAAACGAGTTTTATCTTAAGAAAAAAATAATATTATTTGTATTTAAAAAATGGGCAAGAATGTTAATCAGAGATTTTGTTTATAAAATTTAATTAAATTAATAATTGTAAACAAAAATATGGAATCTGAAGTTTGAAAATTTGGCAAAAATGTGATTACAAAAAATAAAATGGAAAGAAAATTAGAAGTTACAAAAATTTATAAAATTCTTATTCAAAAAATTAAAAATAATTATCTAGCATAGATTTTAACAGTAATTATTTGAGAAATCTAATAACCATTTAAAAGCCTAAATTTTTATAATTTAAAGTTTTCGAAACAAACTAATAATATAAAATTTGCTGGTAATTTTTACTGTTTAACTCGTATTTAAAAAATTAAAAGTTTAAATAGAAAAGAGCAAAAAAAGGAAATAATACGATTACAAACAACAAAAAATTTAAGACTCTCGTTTTAAAACTTTTACATTCTTTCTTCCTTTGCAAAATGACAAGAAAAAGAGAGAAAAAGTTTTAACAGAGAAAAAATACGAACTTTTTTAAATCGATTTTAAAAACAAACCCGAACACGAATTTTGAGCTCTTGACTCTCCACTCAAAAAGAAAAAAAAATACACAAGATTGTACATTGAATCAAAGAAAAGAAAGAAGAGGGAAAAAGAGAAAAAAGTAGAGGCAACCTCGCTGGTGAGGTCAAGACAGTCTCAACATCAACGTCGACGTCGTCGTCACCAACCGTGACTCGATATTATTCGTTCTTTTTTTTGCTTTTGCGCGATCCCGCTCCCCTCAAATATATATTATACATATTCACCTGTGAGCAAGCAAGCATTTACCAAAAAAGGGAGACCTTTTTTGTAGAATTTGTTTGAATGAAAAAAAGGAGAATAATATCGCCGAAGAGAAGAGGTGAGGTCAATCGAGGACGCATGTGTTTTTTAATAATAATTCATTTTTTTGCTGCTGCGGATGAATCAAAGAAAAGAAAAAAGAAAACGGAAATCGTGATCGCGAGCTTTTTTTGGCAGATCAAAAAATATACTTTTTTGACCAAATTTGTACAATTCGATTTTTTTTGAAGGACATTTTTGGAAAAAAGGTGCTTCAACGGGAAATGCAAAAAAGACAATGGTCAAAGAAAAATCCTTAAAAATACAAAAACCAAAGCACAGTTTTTTTCTTATTCTCTAAGGGTTTGTCCAGTGAAGACGTCATTTAAGTTTTAACTTATCACAAAACCTTTGATCTTGCCGCCACATAAGGTATGCCTTAGGGTCAGGGCTGTGCGAAATTTTCGTTTCGTTTCGCGTTTCGCGAAATTTCGCACTTTTTTCTGGTTTCGTTTCGTTTCGTGTTTCGCGAAAAATTTTAAAAATTTTCGCACTTTTTTGTATGCGTTTAAGCCGCTTTTTTTCAAAAAAAAGTTTAGTTGCAAAGATGAGATCTTCAATTTCACGGGTCTTTTCAATTGTAAAAGCTTTTTTTGGAAGTTAAAAAAGCTCTTAAAGTTGGAAATGAAAACCTTATTAATGGACTATTACTATCACTAATTGATCAACATAAAAGTCCGTTTACAAAAAAATTGATAAAAGGTGTTGTAGTTGGCGATTGAATTTTTGAATTCGATATCTTAAAAAAAATTTGGAAAAATTTCGTTTCGTTTCGCATTTCGCGAAATTTCGCATGATTTATAAAATTTCGTTTCGTTTCGCGCTTACGAAATGAAATACCTATTTCGTTTCGTTTCGTTTCGCAGAACAAAACTCAGTTTCGCACAGCCCTGCTTAGGGTGATCCTTCCATGATGACGTCTTCACTAGACAAAAACATGACCTTAATCCTATTTTTTAAACTCACTTTTAATTCTGATTCTTCTCGTTTCCAATCTTTTGAAACTAATTTTCCCATTTGAGCATTTAATCGATAATTCTGAAACCCTTACAATTATTAAATCCAAAATCTACTATTTCGACTTACACAAACTTGTGCATCATAAAGTTCCCTTTGAAGTCTTTCAATTTCTGCTTCTTTATTCTAAAATTTATGTATTACTGTATTTTCATTAATCAATAATGAATAAAACCTCAATTTCATGAATATTGCTTGAAGGTTTATATGGTTCTGGAGGTGAAAAATCAACTTGAAGTGGATGCTGCATTGGTGGAAGTCCTCCTCCTCCATATACCGGAGGAGAAGACTTCCCAATCGAAGAACCATTTGAATGCATTCTCGTTAATGGTGGGGCTTCCTTCAAAAAATTAGAATTATTTAAAGCTAATTAAAGGTAATTAAACTTTAATATTTAAATTCTATAAACATTTTAATTACTTATTACCATTACCTACAGTAACTGTAACAATCCCTCTTAAATTGTTTTATTTGTTTCAAAAAAACTAAAAATTAATAAACCTTTTTTTCAATTTTTCAATCCATTTTTGTTTTTACCCAACTTTGCAAATTGCAATACAAAAATAAAAATCAACAAAAATGTAAAAAAATGTAAAAAAAACTGAAATGACACAATAAAAAAAGAACCAGTAATTCGAAAAAAACAATAAAAAATGAGAAATAAACCCCAAGATGCATTTTTTGTATCCTAATAAAAAGTTTAAAAAAGAACTCGCTTTTAAACAAATTTCAGCAGATCCAAGAACGGCACTAAAAACGACATGAGTTCCTGTGGCTTGTCGGCGGGAAATCATTTTTGCATTCTTAATTTTTTAAAAGAATTTTAAAACTTCTATTAGGTATAAAATTAAAAGCAGATCAAAAATATAAGAAATCGTTGTGAAAAAACCGCGCGAAAATAAATTACATCTTCAAAAAAAAAGAAATATGCAGAAATTAAGCTTAATTTGATTTTAATTAGCAATTTGAGTAAAAATAGATATATTTGAGTGTTAACAAGAATGTGGTTGGTTGAAACAAGTAAAAAAGGGAGATCGAACATGTTGTGGGAAAATAATCATAAAAAAAGGGAAGAAGAGAAAAAAGATTTGTTAAAAATTTTATAAAACAAGTCTTTTTTCTGCTGATGCTGATATGCCAATGGAAGGCGACAACAACTTTTTTAAAAATTGGAAGAGATAAAATGAAAAAATTGCGTTCGGGTAGGTCGATTCTTGTTGCTTCTGTTTCTGCAGTTAATGATGCTGCTACTGGTGATTATGTGGTGGTTGTGGTGGTGGTGGAAGGGAAATAAAAATCAAAATAATTAAAGCCGGTTCTTTTTGATTTTGATTAAAGCTCGGAGACACACTTTTTTCTCCTTCTTCTATTGTTGAAGCAGCAAAAAATTTGTCACATTTTATTGTTTAAAAAAATTTGGAGATGAAGAAGATGAAATCAATCGGGACCTCTACTCTCTTTTTTTTTCAAATGAGTCTAATTGTGGTTGGTCAAATTTTTTTTGATCAAAATTTGCAGCAGAAAAACAGTGCAAAAAATAAACAATGGTTTTGGAAAAAAAACGGAAAGAAAAAAAAAGTTGAAAGAATCAATTTTTTACATTGGAGAAAAATGGAAGAAGGTATGTTTAAAATTAGAGAATTAAAAAAATAAAAGGTAGAGGTCAAAAAAATTAAAGAAATGAAAATATAACAAAATTAAGTAATCAATGAAAACATTAAATAAAAATGACAACTTTTTAGCTCGATTTTTTGGAGATATTATGTTAACTTAATTTCATTTGAATCCATTTAAGATGCTATCTCTAGATTTTTTAATTGATAAAGGAGATTTAGTGCTACCCGAAAAAGTGATGAAAAAACCTCAATATACGTGCTTTAGATGTTTTTTTAAAATTTATTTTAAAGTTATTTTTAGTTATTTTAGCTTACTGTAGCTGTTAGAATGTAACATCTTTAATTTTGTATCCGTGGTAATCCTATAAAAATCTCAAAACCCCCTACAAAAACAAAAACCAACTTTTAAAGTATTATAACCAGATTCAGGACCTTCAGAATAAATTTGATAACCGTGATTTTGGACAATTCGATAAATTTCATCACATTGTTGTCGAATTGCCGATGGACTTAACGGTTCACCGTTACCGTTTTCAACAGGAAATTTAACTCGTAACAAATCTGGGGTTGGAGAATCTCGAAATCGGTGTTGGTGTTGATTATTTTGATTTTGCTGCGGGGAAGTTTTCTAAAAATATAGATTTTAACGTAAAAAAAGGTTCTTTTTGAGGTTTTTTATAGAAAAACAAAGTAAAAAAGGTTTTTTAAAATAAAACAATTTTATTTTAATCATTAAAACTCGTTATTTTTTGTTTTTGCGCAAAAGTATAAAATTGGGTGTAAAAAAGTTGGAAAAATGCCCAAAATAGAGTAGTTAATCGATTTTTAATGATGTTGATTTTTTAATATTTTTTGTGATTTATTAGTTTTCACTTTTATTAAAAAATTGGGTAAAAAATGTTGGTTATTGGGTTACTGTAACTCTGATTACAGTATTCCAACGATGGATAGCGATTAAAATTACAATAATCCAAGTTTTTAAATTTTTAAAAAGAAATAAATATGGTAATATTTCGAATCCAAAAAATGCTTCAATTTGCATATCTTCAAAAATTCAAATTACAGTACGAAATTTTTGTGGCAAAAAAGGAATGAATTTCATTTTCAAAAAAAAAATTTCGTCGTTGAACAATGAAATTCTCTTTTGCGATGCTTCTTTTTTTCGCCTTAAATTCTTGGAAATATGTGTCTGGATTTTGTACGGATTTACGAGATCATTCAGCAAAATGTATTGTTCCAATTGTTGGTGTTACAATTCTTGTGGTTCTTCTAATTGCTGGAATTCTTATTATGCTTTTATGGTTATATGATGCTTTAACATTAAAGGTTAGTTTTATTTATCTTAACTTTTGGTAAGAAATGGATTTTGTTGGGGATTAAGAGAGATTTTGGTATAAATCGGATATTTTGGTTTCTATTGATCGAAATTTCGATTTCCTAAAGCCAGCTTTTGGGTCAAATTTTTCTGGTTAAGATTTATTTCTAAATCCTAGAACTTAAAGCCATGATTTGTTATATGCAAATTTGCAAAATTGCTGGGCCTGCCATGGAGAAAAACTATTTTTGCAAAATTTAAAAAATTCTCCAGATTGTGTATTAGAACTTTTGCCATTAACATCAAAAACTTTCTCCATGATTGTCTCCACAGTTATACAAATTTGCATATCTATCACTTCACATCTCTTCTACAGTATCCTTTAATTTAGTCAATAATGCTCTACATTGCTTTTAAGACATTGAAATATACTCATGAAGATACTTGTGGATATTCATTCTCAAATCCTTTATCTGTTGAAGGTGGACATACAGATTCTGATCATTATAATTCTTCAACTGCCACATCCTCTTCAACTGCATCAAGTGAATCACCAAGACCTCGAATGCGACGTCGTGGAAAATGTATTGTTGTTGATGAATGAGAATCAAATTGAAATGATGAAATAAATTAATAAATTAATATTTCTCAATTACTTATGTTTTTTGTATATGTAATAATTTTAGTATATTTTTTATTTGTAAAACTTAATAAATTAAAGTAATTTTTTATAGATGTACTTACTTCAACGAACGGGGTTGAACGGGTTATCACTTCACCGGGTTTCAGCACTGCATGCGGGAATGGCCTAAATTTTATTGATTAATATAATTTGAAGGTACTTAGATATCAATTAGAGAAATTTGATCTTTTGCCGAGGACGGTAAAAGATCAAAGGCGGCTCCTCTGAAATGGTTCCTTCCCTCTCCGAAATAAAATGCTGTTTATATCCTTGCCCTAATCTAATAATAAAAAGATATTTACCGATCTGGAGAAGAATCAGGAATAATTTCACGATTTTTGCTAAATTTTATTATTGTCCGATATGAAGGACTTCGATCTGATGGATTTTCACTTGTTGCCCGAGACTTCTTCTTCAACACCAAATTTTCTTGAGATTGTCGAAGCAAATAAAAGCTTGCAGGCATTTCAGAATTCATCAAATTTGGTGGATCGATTGCAGTTACACTTGTAATTGTCACTTTTGGGGTTACTGTAGCTCCAGATTCAGCAGATCCATGTGGAGCAGATTTTCTTCGAGATGAAGAGACTTTACCAATTTTTTCTAAATAATCATTTTTTCTTTCTGTCACATTTCTTCCATCTTCACTGTCACATTCTTGTGACGATGAAGAAGAAGAATCAATTGAAATTGGAGTTGCAATTTGATTGGAAAAAAAGTTTCGTTGTTTTGAAACAAAACCATTGTTTGAAGAAGGTGAAGAATTTTGGGATGTAGAAATTTGATGATAATGTTCCGGATGAAAAGTATCCAAATAACTTGCAACAGTTGTTCCAACTTTTGTTCGATCTTTTGGATCTACTCGATACTGTAGCTGATTGGATGGTGGTGGATACTGTAGTTGTTGAGGTTGAGGGTGTTGTCCATTTGGTGGATATGCCTGGAGGGTTACAGAAGCCTTTAACATTTCTTCGTCATTTGCACTTGGGGAACGTTGAATTTTAATGAATCGAGTGTTCCCAGAATGTCGGTCGTGAATTGATCTAAAAATTTGGAACAAAACTATTGTAAAAAATATGTACAAAAAGTAGGGGGAATAACATTTTTGTTAGTTTTTTGTTTGTTTGTTAGTTGAAGAAAAATGCTTTTAAAAATGCAAACAAATCATAAAAGTTGAATTGAAAGTGTAAAATATATTTTTTGTCACAAAAATTTGTTACACAAAATAAATAAATTATGAGATCATGAATGAGTTTATTTTGTTTGTGTGAAAAGATTCTTGGGATTGTACGGTTTATGTTTTTTCGAAATTTTGAAAGAAGCTAAATTTGTTTTTTTTTAAGTATACATCATCAACATCAGATTTGATCTTTTTTGAAATTTTAATTTTCCTCTATCAAAGGACGAATAATTTTTAAAAAGAGGTTATCATTATCAATATTTAAAAAATGGTACCATAAATTTATTTACCGTTATTTTTTTTTATCAAGAAATGACACGTTTCACTTTCATGGAAGCCCCTTCCACCATTCACTAAATTTTTCAATCACCAACAACAAAACTTCAAAAAGCTATACTTTTTATGACATGATTATGAAATAAAATGACGACAAAAAAGAGAGGGGCTTACAAATTTAATAGATTACGTCAAATAAAAAAGCAACATCAGCCATTTATGGCTCTGCTTCTTTATTATTTTTATGGAAATGTTTGGGAAAAGCTGCTTCTTCTCTATCTCACGATTCCCCCTCTTTTGAACACACCTGAGCCAACAACAAAAACAACAAATCAATCAACTAAAATAACAATGAAAATCTATTATACATATTTTTTGTTTTGTAAATTAAACAAAAAAATCTATTTAAAATCAATACATACTTATTATACCTATCAATGTTGATGATAACGTCTACCAGGTGGTGATGATGATGAAATAAATAATAATTGAATTCTTTAAAACGGTTCAAACGTTCTTTGACATTTTCCTATATTCCTTTATGGTTTTAATATAGACAAAATGCCAAGAACTGTTGACCCGTAAAAGATAAATATAAATAAATAATAACAAGAACTTCCTTTACAACAGTAATAATAGTTTTAAGCAACATAGAAAGACAAAAGAGAGAAAGAGAAGGAAAAGCAACCATCGTCCACTTCATTTTTAGTCCAATACTGATTTTTATGAGAATTTTCTGGATGATTTTAAGGCACAAAAATATTTCTTTTTCTTATATTTTTTTGGAAGGAAAAGAAACAAATATATATATGTTGTTGATGGCGGGCAAGAGAACTGATAGTGGTCCGTCATGGGGCGCTGATGATTGTTGTTGTATTGTAAGAAACACACGTAAGAAAAAAGGGTTTGGAATCCCAGCCGAACACCGCCTTCTTTTCTGCCTTTTTTCTTTTTTTCCCAAAAAAATATATATCATATTTTTATATTTGATTTAAAGGTGGTGATAACAGTCAAAATCACAAAGAAGAAAGTGAAAGAAGGGATAGAAAGAAAAGTGACAACGAAGACCCCTAAAAATTAAAAACGAAAAAAAAGTTAAGGTGCACGCTTAAGCTTTGCTTTTCTTTCTTCTTCTGATAAGGAAAAAATATTCTTTTTTGTGGAAGAAAATAAAAATAAGCTTGAAGAATTCACTTTTTTCTTGACGCTTATTGGCGTGTGTCTAAATAGAGGCAAAAAAAGGAGCGCCTTTGAAGAAATCATCGGGAACAAGAAGAAGGAGGAGGAGGGAAGGGCATATCACCACCGCCATCACCCTCATCACCATCATCAGCATCAGCTTTCTTCTTCTCCCATCTTTTTTTCCTGTGCATCAATATCAACAAAAATATAAAAAGGGGTGTTCAACCAAAATTTTTTGGGAGAAAAATAGCAGCAGCAAAAATGAAAAGAAGACAATGATTCACACCTTTGCTTTTTTGTTGTTAGTTGCTTTCATTTTTGGAAAAGCTTGGAAGAATCTATCTATCCATCCATGCTGTTGATGCTGCTGCTGGCAGCAAGGATTCAAAAGAAGAAGGAAAAAAGAGTGAGTGATCAATCAAGAAACAGAAGAGAGAAAAAAACAGCCCCAAAAAATATGGGTGCAGCTTTTTTTCGACATCAGATGGAAGGAGAGAAACATCCGCTTGCAAGCAATATTTTTTTGGAAAAAATATACATTTTTTTCGTTATCAAAATTATATCAGCAGCAACATGGACAAAAAACTACTCGTGAGGGAAAAAAGAAAAAAATGGCTGATTTTTGTTTAGCGAAAATAAAACTAAAAAATTAAGAAATCAGAAAAGAAAGGAAAATGACTCATATTTTTTTTGTTGAAAGAAAACTTTTTTGATGTCTGATAAAGCAGCAGAAAAAAAACTTTTTAAATTTGTTGAAAATAAAATGAAAAACATTTAATTAGAAGGAAAAATAGTAATACTAAAAAATTGTTGCAATGACACGTTTTTTTCTTTCTCAAAATAAATAATTACAGTTACAAAAATAAAACAGAAACTTTGACGCATTCATCAATTAAAATTTCATTGAAAACTTTGTTGATAAAAGAAACACTAAAAAAATCAATTAACAAGAGTAAAATTATCAGGATAGACGCCTGATCAATGTTGGCATCCATCTTTGACCAATAATGGGAAATGGCAATGTTGTTTTTGACAAAAACAATTTAAAATCGACAATCAAATCAACAAAACTCACACCAAACGTTTGTCCCAACACAAAAAAGTTTGCCAACTTCAATTCAGAAAACGATAAAACCAAACTTTTAAAAGCTGCATTCTCAAATAAACACAAGTTCTAATTCAATGGTGTACTAATCGTTAATGACAGAAAACAAAAAAGGGTTTTAGGAAAATTAATAATCATTTTTACATTTTTATGTTAAATTTATTCCTCCTTATCAACTCGATAAAATACACGATCACGCAAATCCAACAGAAATTCAACTGCAATTTTGCCAAAACTATAGTTTATAAACCACGCGAAAAAGATAAATCAAGGCCGCCAAAATCCTTTCTGATAAAATGATAAAAAAAATATAGTTATTTTAGACATCTGAAAATGCGTCACCCTTGTGTGATGATACATTTTCAAAAACTTGATTTTTCTCAGACCTTTTTTTAAAACATAAACTTTAACGAATCATTTAAACAAAACCGAAACAATCCAAAGAATCCTTCCTTTTTCTTTCAAAAAACCTTCACTTTTTTATTTAAAAAAAAACTTAAAATAAGTTGGATATCACAGATTCACTCTTTTTTTGATACGTTTCCGTTTAAAAAAACCCTTCCAAAAAAGAGAAGAAAAAAATTAACAAAGATCGTAAAATTAAGAATCTGGCTTTTTTCAAGGAAAGAAAAAAAATATTTAGAAAAAATGTGATTTCTTTAAAGAAAACCACCAAACAATTTAAACGAAATGAAGCAAAACATCAAAAATGAGGGTCATAAAAAACAGATTGTTTAGGCCTCAAAAAAAAGGAAATTAAAAAAGGACATTAGCATTTTTATACCCTTAGGGCTTTAAAAATAAGGGAGAAGGAAACGTAAAAAAGAAGCATACCTGAGATGATTGGCGTTTTGATCAGTTTTTGATATCATTGATGTTGATAAAGATGGAGTTGAAATTGCAGAAGTTGGAAGTTTACGTTTCTGGAATCGTTGCATTGAAGGAAATGAAGCAAGAGAATCAAGGGCATTTGTGAGGAAAGGCGGGGGATGCTTTGTTGCATTTGGATTTAAAACAGTTCCATGCTCAATGGAGATATCTATCCGGGAAGAAGCCGGATTCTGATTCTGATACTGTTGCTGCTGTTGCTGTGATGGCAGCAACGAAAATGACGGATCTATCATTTGTTGTCGTTCGTAATTTTGTTTGATTGGATTTGGCTAAAAAAAAGGAAATGATGACGGATTTAAGAAAAAAAGTGTGAAAAGATTAAATAAAAAAATCAAAAAAGGCAATCAAAAACTATAAACGTAAAAAGTGTGACATTTTTAAACATTTTTTTGACAAACAAATTTTTAAAAATAAAAAAACCAACAATTAACAAAATATTTTCTAGTCTATCGTCGCTTATAATTTTTAAAAATATTCTGTTTAATAAAAATGAGACAAAGCTACAGTAAGAAAGCAATTGCAGTAGTGATATACTGTATTAGGAATCCTTTTCAGTGTCAAAATAGCCTAAATTTTACAATCACACTTTTAAATTTTAATTAAAAGCAATAAAAATGTATTTCAAACATGCTTTAAAAGGTGACCATTAAACTTTGAAAAAAAGCCAATGGTCAACAAACGTAAAAATCATTGCAAACAGTTTTATGATAGACTTTAAACACTCGATTTTCCTCCCAAGAATTTTCAAAGAAATTCCAAAAGCCGCAAAAGTCAAAAAAGCAAGCAACTCCGAAAAACACTTAACAAAAACACGTCATTTAAAAATAATAATATACGCATAAATATGTATGCATGTACAAACTTTAACGGCAAAAAACTTTTTTCTGTGTCTCAGATTCTTTCCGGTCAAAGACAAGTGAAAGAGAGACACGGGAAAAATTGAAAGAAAAGAAGAAACTTGACTGACCACGATATATTTATATTTTTTGTAAGATCAATCTTGTCATTTTCCTTTCTTCTTTCATGAGTTTTTTTTGATCGTTAACAAAGAAAAAAAAAGTGACCTTTGCCGGTTCATTTCGGGCCTTCAATATTTTTGAGAGGGCCTCAAACATGGAAAACAAGAAAAGGAAATGCATTTATATTTATATTATATTTTCTTGGTCAATAACAGTCGATCGAGAAAAACACAGTTCTTTTTTTCTTGTGTAAGAATAACAATAATAATTTTTTACATGCATTTTTTGGCATATTTTTTACGCATTATTTTTTTCTTTTTTCTCACATATTTTTTTCTGTAAACAATGTTTACAAAAGAAAAAAATTCTTTTTGGCGCCTTCCAAATATATGTTTTTATTTTTTGAGTGATGATGATTTGTTTTTGAACATGAAAAAAAGAAGGAAAAGAAAAAAACCATAGTGACCATGGAAAATAATAATTCATGAAATCTCTGTTTTACGTCTTACGTCTTCGTTCTCTCAAAAAACACACTTTTAAGTGGCTACACGATAGGGATACGATGGCGGATATAAAGGATATCATGGATATGATGGATATCCGATATATAAGAAAAAAAGAAGAATATAATCAGGTTGAATAAATAATAATATTCAAAATATAACAAATAAATGAAGGAATAAAAATCGTTTAAAAATTTTAAAAATTTCGATTAATTTTTTCATAAAAAAATATAATTGTTTCTTGCAGGAAAAAACTCAATTCTTTGATTTTATTCGAAAATTTAAAAATCAAAAAATACCATAAAACAATTCAAGACGAATTAAAAATTTCCTTCATTGTCACTCAATTTTCAAGAGATTTAAAATCAAGCAAAAAAAGGTTTTAAAAGTAGCACCTGCCTTTTTAGCATCATTTTTTAACCCTTTTTTTCCGATTCATGCTTCTTTTTTGGTTTTAATGCTTTTCTCTCTTTCGAGATTGCTGCTGCTTTTCTTAGGTATTAATCAAGGAAAAAATCATTCAACAAAATTATTGAAAAAAAGAAAAATCGGATTTGCGCAAAAACAAGAAAGCAAATTATATTTTTATAGCGGCTGCAAATCAAAGAAATCAAAAAAGAAAGTGAATAACAACCATGAAAAAATATATAAGGATTTTTTTAAATTATAAAAAAATGATTGAAAAAAGTTAGTCTTGAAGATATTAAAAGTTTTAAAAAAATGGGTGGATGATGATGACAGCCAACCAGCAGTCATTCATTAACAGTAGAAAGGAGTTAATTGATGCTGGTCGAAAGATCCTATATCAGGTCAAAAGAAAGAAAAAAAGTCGTCAAAAAGCGAAAGTTTTTGTCGCCATTTCTTTTTATCTTTCTGTTTTCTGCGGTCATTTATCAAAAAATAGGATATAGTAATTCAAAGAAGTAATTTGTAGTAATTTTTTTTATTGTTTTTTGGTTATTAATAAAAAAATTTTAAACTTGAATATTGAAATTCGTTTTAAAGAAAAATTTAAAGTATAGTATCGTGGAAAGTAAAAAGCTCGACAAATAGAAAACTACTTTAATTGTTTTTAGCAATTTTTGTCATTTCCGTTCAAATTTTTGTTTTTAATGATAATGATATCAAAGAAATGTTTCTTTCCCAATTCATTCACCTACCATAAACAGTTGAACAGTCGTTTGAACTTTCATATTTGAGGTCAAACTAGGTCACATACAAATGTCTATCTAATAAATAATAAACAAGAACAATTTTGGTCTGATATCAGCAACCGCAAAAACAAACATATATATATGAATGATTTTTACAATGTTTAATGAGAAAATCATCGGAAACATGTAAAAAAATAAAAGAAGAAGAAGGGCAAAAGCATAAATTTCTTTGGTAAACAAAAAAGCAAAAAAGAAAGAATGAACGAAGAAAAGCATGAAAGCATTTTGGAATTATAATTACAGCTTGAATAATTCAGGTTCAAAGTTTGTTTATCGTTGTTTGTATTTTTTTGTGTTGTTTGAATGGAATTAATTACAGGCTTAAAAAGAAGGTAATCTGATTTTTGCAACGATGGAAAAAAAGCAAAGAAATGCTTACAAGAAAAACACAGCAAACAAGAACGAAAAATTATTATTCCAAAAACAAATGTGTAATGATTCAGATGAGAAAAAAAAAGAAAAGCAAACTTTTATTCATGAAAAAAAACATAAAAAAACATTTATACAAAAAAATAGAAAATGTTCTCATTCATTCATTTTTGTGGCCATAAAAAAAAGAAAAGAGATCGGAAGAAAAAGGACGGAAGAAATAAAAATGTGAATTTGATGATGAAGTTGGACTAGTTTTTTTTTGAGAATTTTCGCAGCAGCAGCAGCTTTAATCTTTGACAAGGCTTGAAAATTTTTCACGAATTTTATTCCATGCTTTTTTGACACTGAATCCACCGGTAGAATCTGAAGCAGAATTTGAAGGAGGAGCTTCTGCACTTTCAAGAGGAGCTTCAACTTTAATTGGAACATCAGCAGCATCATTACTCATTTGTTCCTCGAGGGGTTGTTTATTTGCTTTACATCCAAGTTTTCCAAATGGTGGAACTTTATGTTCAAAGTAATGCCGATGTGAGAAAACATACTGACTATATTTTGAAAATTCAAATGAAAGTGAATCAGAACAATCAAAATCTTCATTCTTTGGAGTTCCAAGACATTCAAAATATGATGAATTTGGGCCCATTCCATATGGATACCAAATTTCAATTCCATGATGATATGATTCGCTGATATCCTCCGGGTCACAGGGTTTACTATCATCTCCATCATGAGAAATTCGAGGATCCAAATGATTCTTTTTGCAGGCAGGAAGATGTGGAACAATATCATCGGCATGAACAACTCGATATGAATTTGGTAACATTTCATCAAAGCTTTTTGCAAGTTCAGAATTTCCGACTCTTGGTTCTCCAAATGTGTATAAATGAATATTTGTTCCATTTCGGTGTTCATCAATTACAGATTTCAAAGCCCCCAAAGCAGCCAAAGCACCACCCAGAGAATGACCAGTAAATGTTACATCGTAATTCTAAAAATGTATAAAAGGGTTAATTAAGTTTCAAAATTTAACAACACAATAATAAATAACTTGATCAAAATTTTTTGTTATTCCCAAATACAACAACAGGTAACAATATTGTGACAAATTTATGCAAAAACATAATTTCTAAAAATATCATTTCCTATTTTTGTTTCCCATTTCAAAATACTTCCGTAAAAAACTAAACAATCGAAAAACTTTGTTAAGCCTTTGTAAATCCTTTTCTAATCCCTTTTCATCGATTCTTTTTTTCTGTTGTTGAAAAAAGCATTGATTCTTTTTCGATGATTCTTTCAACAACAAAAAAGCCTACGTTTAAGCATTTTTATATTACTTCTCTCAAAAATAGAACTTAAACATGCATTTTTTGGCTTTATTTCAATATTGGCTGAAGGCAAAAATACAAAAAAATTACGGTAACTAACATACCTGATATCGTGGATCAGCAAAAACCGGTTGAACATGTGGCCATAGAATTTCTAATGCATTTAAGAAATATTTGTTCGCCTAAAACATTATCCATCGAATATTAAATTTCAACGTTGTTCAAAAAAATGTTTAACGAATATAAACAAAAAAATCAAAAAAAAAACGAACCATTCCTTTTCCATAAAAATCCCGTTTTGGAACAAGTGATGTCCAACCTTCAAGAATCAGCTGTTTTTTGCTTTTTGTTCCACGAAAAATTACATATATTCGTTTTTCATCATCATTGACCAAGGTATAACTGGAACAAGAATCTTTCAAAAAATCACAGACCAAATTATTTGAAGTGTATACGGTATATAAATGAGCACTATCACCAAAGGTCCTAAAAATAGAATGTTATTGAAGGTTAAGAAACATTAATAAACATTTTTTAGAAGTTCAAGAGATTAAAAAAAACAACAAAAAAAGATACAAAAAATGGAATGGGCAAACACAAAAAAAAGTAAAAAGTAATCAATGACTCAAAACAAGTAGGACACGTTTTGCAAAAAAAAATTTTGTGTTCAACTTTCGTTTTTTAAAGATTGATTCTTGTCCACAAAAAACTAACTTACTCATTAATGCAGCCCTGAGGGGTTATCCCATAAGCTCCAGCTGCAAGATTCAATAATTGTCGAGCTTCTGTTTCGTTGTATCCCGTTTTTGCAGGCATTAAAGCCAATGGTGCTGGAATCGGAAGAATCATTGAAAATATTATAAACATAAAAAATAATAAGCAGCAACAAGAATAATAATAATTTCCAGCCATATTTTTTCTTTCAAAAACTTTTTCAAATCCAAAAACTTTTGATCCTCAAAATATAAACCGTTTTTCTTTCACCACAAAAATGAAAAAAATTCAATAAACTTTCATTTTTCGATGGAAAAGTTTTTTCATTCATTGTTGTTCAAAAACAAATAATTTCACTCCGCCCTCAAAAAGTTTAAAAAATCGAGACAAAAAAGTGAATTGTTTATGAATCATCAATTTTATGAAAAAAAGAGGAGCATCTCATCTTTTTTTAATCAGATTTGTCACATCATTTTTGGTCATAAAAAACCTATCCTTTCATAATTTTTTCTTTAGAAAAAATGGCTGAAATTTTAAAATTTTAATACCCCATTTTTAATCGCATTTTGATTTTTCTTAAAAACAAACATATTTAAATGTTTGTTTTTAAGAAAAATCACCGACAGTTTTTGAAGGATTCGACACACACGGTGTGTCGAATCCTTCAAAAACTGTCGGTGAGACCTTTTGCCAAAACGACTTTTTCCATATTAAATTTTAAAACCTAGATTCTGAAGGACTGAAACAATTTAAACGAATTCTGTAAAACCAGAAAAAAAGAGCATCATCTCTTTAGTATGAATGAGCAGTAAATTGTAAAATTCGGATTCTGAATCCTGCAGGATTCAGAATCCAAGAATTTTTTTTCCTTCAGAATCCATAAAAGTGGTATCACTGGATTCGTCTCGACGAGTAGATTACGACAAGAGAAAAATATTTTAGTTTTTGACGATTCTGTAGCTTGGTTCAGTGTTTTAAAAATTTCTACTGTATTTTTTTCTTTTGAAGTTTACGGCTTCAGAATCTTCAAAAACTAAAATTTTTTTCTTTTATCGTAATCTACTCGTCGAGATGAATCTAGTGATACCACTTTTATGGATTCTGGAGGAAAAAAATTTCTTGGATTCTGAATCCTGCAGGATTCAGAATCCGAATTTTACAAATTCCTGCTCATTCATACTAAAGAGATGATGCTCTTTTTTTCTGGTTTTACAGAATTCGTTTAAATTGTTTCAGTTTTTCAGAATCTAGGTTTTAAAATTTAATACTGAAAAAGTCGTTTTGGCAAAAAGTCTCACCGACGCGTTCGACACACCGTGATATTTAAAACATTTTGTGAAAAAAATAGGTGAACAGTTGGAATTTTGAACTCTATTAATTTGCAAATGTCTCATTTTTACTCAAAAATTTTAACATTGATTTTTGCTTTTTGTTCCACGAAAAATTACACATATTTGATCACTAGTGACTGTCACTCTAAACGATAACAAAAATTAAATTCCAAGGCCTTGTTTATCTTTTCAAAAAACATTTTATACCATCATTTGCGCCAAATTTGTTCAAAAAATGTTTTCGTATAAATGTATCTTAAAAGCTGATTTATAAAACAGTTTGCATGTACTACAAACAAACAAACAATTATTTGAAAAATGTTATCATTTATTTATTTTTTACAATAAAAATATTACAAAAAAAAATCAGAACAGAATTCGAACATTAAAGAAGAAAGAGAGATGCAAAAAGTGGAGCCATCAAAAGAGTAAAACCATATCCAATTGTTTCTGCACCATTGTTATCTGTACCTTTCTTATCTGCACCATTGTTACCTGCACCTTTTTTATCAGCACCATTTTTATCAGCACCATTTCCATTGCCGGTTGAAGAAAGAGGACATCCTTTATTCTGAGAACCCTTATTAACATTTGCTTTTTGCTAAAATTATGATCCTTTTTTATTATAACAAATATCTAATAAAAACATACTCCATCATTCATAATGTCACATTCAAAAACAGCAAATTTTGGATTATTATCACATGGAGCTTCTACATCTTCTTCTTTATCGTTCGTTTCATAGCATTTGCAGACACGATTTTCACAAAACATCATTTGTTTAAGAAACTCAATATTTCCAGAAATACATGCACGACCATTGCTCATTTTATTCAATCTCTAAAATTTTGATACTGTAATATATTTTTATGCAATAGTAATCAATATAAAAACTTACTTCTTTATCAGTAGCACAAGAAGAAGGTAAAGGTACAGAATCACAATCAACTACTTCTTTATTAAATGTGCATTCAATCTTTTCATCTGATTCCTGAAAACAAAAGTGTTTTAAATTATAGGTTTTAATTAAAAGTAACTTTGAAAGAAGCTTACCTGAACTGAAAGACCAACAAAAAGAAGGAGAAGAAAAATTGAAAAACAGGAGCGACCAAACATTTTCTTCAACTTCTTCAACAACGACAACAATGCTGCAACAAGAAATTCAATAAATGAAAAATGAGGTTAAAAAAGTGAGAAACACATATATTTATATGTGGTTGGAAGGTTTATTCAAATTTATCATTCTTGTTTCAATCCTACCGCAATAAAAGCATATGCAAATGAATTTTTGTGATTAAATCTGAGGATATTCTTGTGTAACAAGCTAACGCAAAAAAAAACCAATTTAATAGTTTAAAGCATTATTTTGACTGATATGGGATCATCCAGATATGACGTCATGCAAGAGTATGGAGGGAGGGGGGTCTGCCCTGTATGACGCGCTTTGAAGTTGCGGCAAAGATCAAAGCAATTGTATGACGGATAGGGAGGGAGGGGTTAAAAAATGTCGATTTTTGTATGACGTCATATCTGGATGATCCCTGTGGAAAGTCAGGACATTGTTACTATAGATTTAAGGATTTCAGAGTACCATTGATCTATCAAATTTTTTTGGAATTGTTAGTAAAAGGATTACTGCTAATGAACGACTTTAAAAAGTTTTCTAAAGTTCGTCAAAATTTTTGCGGTATTTTTAAACATTTGATTTAAAAATTCTGTTTTATTTAATACTCCGATTTTGTTATACATGCTTCAGAATGAATGCATATTTGTAGATTTTTAAATTTAAAGATAACAACAAAATATATCTGGGATTTCACATTGAAATCATAGATATATTTTATTGAAATTTTGAAATGAGATGAAATGTGGTTGAATTATTATTATTATAAATTTTATTTTATTTATTTATTTTTATTTAAAACCTTTTATCTGTCGCGCAGGACGAAAGGGGACATATTATGACACCAAAAATCAGTTAAACAAAGTGACAACAATTCGATAGGTTTTTTATTTGTAAATTTCTTGAAATCATCCATCCATCGAGTAGGCGGTCTTCCAATAGGACGTTTTGTATTTGGAATCCATTCAGTCAGCATTCGGTTCCAGCGGTCATCAGGTATTGTCATCAGCTTTTTGAGATAGTTCCATTTTCGTTTTCGAGCAGCTTGGACGATGTCTTTCAACTGGGTTCTTTCACGGAGCCAATCACGGGAATGGTGATCTATCAGTCTTACGTTTAGCATCCTTCTTTCCATTCTTCTTTGAGCAAATGCGAGTCTTGTTTCTTCAGTTTTTGTTAAGCACCAGGTTTCACATCCATATAGCATAGCAGGGAATACACATTGATTGAAATATTTTCTTTTCAGGTTTGCAGGGATTCTTCGAGAGATGAGGAGTTTCTTTGCTTTGTTGAAAGCATTCCATCCATCCAGCGCTAATTCTTCTCGATATTTCTTTGGTGAATCTTCCAGGTTGAGATGGCCATTTGATAAGTTGCCCCAAATAAATGAATTCACTGACCTTTTCAACTTCTTCATTATTCAGCAAAATAGTTTCATCTGGATCAGGAACATTTGCCATCCACTTGGTCTTCTCAATATTAATTTGTAATCCAACACGGCGACACTTTTCGGCAACTTGATCAAGCAATGATTGCACACCTTCAAGAGTTTGAGATAGCAGGACTATATCATCAGCAAAATCAAGATGACCCATTATACTTCCATTTATATTTATACCCCAATTTTAATCGCATTTTTTGCATTATTTGAAAAAAATGTTTTTGTAATATTTTCTGTGTTAGCGTTCTTTGATTTTTTTCTTACAAACAAACATGTTCAAAACATTTTGTGAAAAAAAGGTGAACAGTTGGAATTTTGAACTCTATTAATTTGCGAATGTCATTTTTACCCGAAAATTTGAACATTGATAACTAGGGCACTAGTGACCGACACATATAACAAAAATCAAATTCTTTTTATCTTTCTGTTTTATGCGGTCATTTATCAAAAAATAGGATATAATAATTCAAAGGAGTAATTTGTAGTAATTTTTTGGTGATTATTAAAATGATGATTTTCAAACTAGAATATCGAAATTTGTTTTAAAGGAACAACTAAAAGTTATTGAAAGTACAGTAATTTTTAAAATGAGAAACTCGACAATTTGAAAACTTCTTTAATTATCTTTAGCCATTTTTGTCATTTCCGCTCAAATTCTTGTTTTAATGATATCAAAAATATTTTCCATTAACCTACCATAAACAATTGAACAGTCGTTTGAACTTTCATATTTGAGGTCAAACTAGGTCACACACAAATGTCTATCTAATAAATAATAAACAAGAAATAATTTGGTCTGATATCAGCAACCGCAAAAATAAACATATATATATGAATGATTTTTACAATGTTTAATGAGAAAATCTCGGAAACATGTAAAAAAATAAAAGAAAAAGAAGGGCAAAAACATAAATTTTTTTGGTAAACAAAAAAGCAAAAAAGAAAGAACGAAGAAAAGCATGAAAGTATTTTAGAATTATAATTTTCAGCTTGAATAATTCAGGTTCAAAGTTTGTTTATCGTTGTTTGTATTTTTTTTTTGTATTGTTTTGATGGAATTAATTACGGGCTTAAAAAGAAGGTAATCTCATTTTTTTGCAACGATGATGGAAACAAAAGCAAAGAAATGCTTACAAGAAAAAACACAGCAAACAAGAACAAAAAATTATTATTCCAAAAACAAATGTGTAATGATTCAGATGAGAAGAAAAAAAAAGAAAAGCAAACTTTTATTCATGAAATAAAAACATAAAAATACATTACATACAAAAATATTAAAAATGTTCTCATTCATTCATTTTTTGTGGCCATAAAAAAAAGAAAAGAGATCGGAAGAAATAAAAAATGTGAATTTGATGATGAAGTTGGACTAGTTTTTTTTGAGAATTTTTGCAACAGCAGCAGCTTTAATCTTTGACAAGGCTTGAAAATTTTTCACGAATTTTATTCCATGCTTTTTTGACACTGAATCCACCGGTAGAATCTGAAGCAGAATTTGACGGAGGAGCTTCACTTTCAAGAGGAGCTTCAACTTTGATTGGAATATCAGCGGCATCATTACTCATTTGTTCCTCCAGGGGTTGTTTATTTGCTTTACATCCAAGTTTTCCAAATGGTGGAACTTTATGTTCAAAGTAATGCCGATGTGAGAAAACATACTGACTATATTTTGAAAATTCAAATGAAAGTGAATCAGAACAATCAAAATCTTCATTCTTTGGAGTTCCAAGACATTCAAAATATGATGAATTTGGGCCCATTCCATATGGATACCAAATTTCAATTCCATGATGATATGATTCGCTGATATCCTCCGGGTCACATGGTTTACTATCATCTCCATCATGAGAGATTCGAGGATCCAAATGATTCTATTAAAATACAATTATTACAAAAATGTTATCATTTATTTATTACAAAAAAAAATCAAAGCAGAATTTGAACATTGAAGAATGAGAGTTGCAAAAAGTGGAGCCATCAAAAGAGCAAAACCATATCCAATTGTTTCTGCACCAGCTCCATTGCTGGTAAAAGGAAGAGAGCATCTAATATTCGAAATTTTATCAAAATTTGCTTTTTGCTAAAATTATGATCCTTTTTATTATAACAAATATCTAATAAAAAAACATACTGCATCAGTCATAGTGTCACATTCAAAAACAAAAAATTTCATTTTGTTATCACATGGAGCTTCTACATCTTCTTTTTTAGCATTTTTTTCCAAACATTTACAGACACCTTTTTGACATATCATTACTTGTTTTGCATCAATAAAAAAATTTCCAGGAATACATGCACGACCACCACTCATTTTATTCAATCTCTAAAATCTTGGATACTGTAATACATTTGTATGTATCATATTAGAGTAATCAATATAAAAACTTACTTCTTTATCAGTATCACAAGAAGAAGGTAAAGGTACAGAATCACAATCAACTACTTCGCCATTAAAAAATATACATTCTGTGTTTTCATCTGACTTCTGAAAATAAAAGTGTTTTAAATTATGGGTTTTAATTTGAAGTAACTTTGAAAGTAGAGCTTACCTGAACTGAAAGACCAACACTTTTAATAGCATTTTTATATTCAATCATCTATTAAAAAGTAAATATTATTATGTTTAAAAATATTCCGCAAAGAACTCACTCTATCTTTCAACCAATTAATATCATTACAATTATCCTCTTGACATGAAAAAACAAAATATTTTCCTTTTTCAGCTTGATATATCCTTTCTCGAGCAATTGATTCGATCGTTACCATGGACCATTCTTGTTTACAAATATCATCAACTTTATCTGTACAATCACCGCCACGAACAAAATTACCATCAGGAGTTTTGCAAATATATCCCGAACAGCCGACACATTGCTTAGTTGTAGCCTCGGCACCTTTTACTGAAATTATGGACTACATTAACATAATTTTTTCTTTAAAACTTACGATCTCCATTTTCTTTAATTTGATATTTACGGCATTGTTTGTATTGTATTGCATTTGAAGAAGAAGCAAAAACTATAAGAAGAAGAAGAGCAATTGAAAAGCAGCAGCGACCAAACATTTCCTTCTTCAATGTCGACGACAATGCAGCAACAAATTCTATTGAATGAGAAATAAAGCTTTCAAAAATGCGACATAAATGTATATTTATAAAAGTTGGAAGCTTTATTCAAATTTGTTAATCATACTTTTTTAATACTTTTTTCAATCAAAACGTAATAAAAACATATGCAAATAAATTTTTGTGGTTTAACTTGGGATTTTTGATATTCTTGTTTAAGCAAAAAATCAAATTTGATAGTTTAAAGTATCATTTTTACTGATGGGGGTAACCAGGACACTGCTCTATGTGTTTTTTTTCTTGAGATTTTTTGTGAATTTTCTAATATGGAGATTACTGTAAATTAACAACCTTTGAAGGTTTTCAAAACTTTTTGCTAAAACATTGTCAAATTTATGCGGTTTTTTCAAAAATTTGATTTATAAAATTAGGTTTTATTTAATACTCCGATTTTGATATCCATGCTTCAGAATGACTGCATATTTTTAGATTTTTAAATTTAAAGAAAAAAACAAAATATATCTGGAATTTCAAATTGAAATCCCAGATATATTTTTATTGAAATTTTCGAATGAGATGAAATGTGGTAAACATTGAACTATCCATAATGTGGCTTTAGAAAAAATGGCTCAAATTTTAAAATTTAATTCGCCATTTTTAATCGCATTTTTTGCATTGTTTGAAAAAAAAATTTTGTAATACATATTTTCTGTGTTAGCGTTCTTTGATTTTTTTAAAATTAAATTAAAACATGTTGATTTTCGGTCCATCTGGAATGGGAATCAATTTCGATGTTACAAAATCTGAAATTTTTCTATCTTCTACTGATTTAGTTGCCTTCTATTTCAATTCAAAGTTAAAGTGTAGACTAGTTCTAGAGACCTTAGAAAAATCCCTACATGCCCTATGGCATCATTTCCAATTTGATGTGACGAATTCAATTGAAATAACCTTAGTTTCCTCAAGATTGGGCTATAAAAACATTTTAGACACAAATAAATAAAATAAATTATTAAGATATTTATTTATACAATAAAAAGACGACATCGAATTCAAAGATTCAAAAACAGAATTTGAACATCAAAAAAGAAGGAAAGATGCAAGGAGCGGAACCATTAAAAGAGCAAAACCATTTCCAATTGTTTCTGTACCACCACCAGGAGCAACAGTTGTACTTGGAGGAGTTATATCTGTACCATTCACATCTGCACCATTGTTAATTTCACCATTTCCATTACCGTTTGAAGAAAGAGGGCATCCTTTATTCTTTGTATGTTTATTAAGAAATGCTTTTTGCTAAAATTTTGATCCAATTAGTTTGATATAACAAATTTCTTATAAAAACTTACTTTTTCATTCAAGTTGTCACATTCATAGACCATAAATTTTGGTGTTTTATCACATGGAACCTCTTTATCTTCAAGTGCATTTTCACCATTGCCTTCCCAACATGTACAGACACCTTTTTGACACATCACTCCTTGTTTTGCATCTAAAGGATTTCCAGGAGGACATGCAACACCATTGCTCATTTTATTCAATCTCTAAAATTTTGAGATACTTTTATTACAGTAATTAAAACTTACTTTTGCTTCATCCTCAATAATGCACAATGAAGGTTTAGGTATTCCATCATCTTCTGATTGCTAAAAATAAATGGGTTTTTAATTAATTAAGATTTAAATTCAAAATCATTTTCATACTTTTTGAACTGAAAGACCAGCTTTTTCAATTTCTTTTTCATATTCATCCATCTATAAAAGTATATTATATTATTACATGAATTGACAAAGATTCCCAAAAAAACTTACTTTAGGATTAAACCATGAAACCATATTACAATTAACAAGTTGACATGAAAAAACAAAATATTTCCCATTTTCAGATTGAAACCCCGTTTCTTGACCAATTGAATTGATTTTTGCTTCATCCCAGCCTTGTTGACAAATTTCATTTACATCATCTGTACATGAGGAACCACGATGATAATTACCATCAGAAGTTTTGCAAACATATCCCGTGCAGCCAGAACATCCTGTTTCAGGACCAGATGTATCAGGAAAATTAATTACTAAAAATATTGGGTACACTGTATTAATATTTAAAATGTTTTACTTAAAAACTTACTAAATCCGACAGGATCAAATTGAAATTTATGGCATAATGATGATGCATTTGAAGAAGAAGCAAAAACCATAAGAAGAAGAAGAGCAATTGAAAAGCAGCAGCGACCAAACATTTCCTTCTTCAACGACGACGACGATGATGCAGCAACACTTTGATGAATGAAAAATGATGTTAAAAAAGTGACAAACACATATATTTATAGAGATTGGAAGGGATATGCAAATTTATCATTCCTGTTTCAATCATACAGTAATAAAAGCATATGCAAATAAATTTTTGTGATTGAACCAGAGGATATTCTTGTGTAACAAGCTAAAGCAAAGAAACAAATTTAATAGTTGAAAGCATCATTCTGACTGATGTCGGTAACCAGGACATTGTTCCTATAGATTTTAAGATTGTGGAATGTCAGGGTTTTTGTAGATTTTTTGTGAAGTTTTTAATATGGGGATTACTGTAAATTAACAACAAAATTTGGTTTTATTTAATACTCCAATTGTGTTATCCGTGCTTCATAATGACTGCATATTTTTAGACTTTTAAATTTAAAGATAACAATAAATAATAATTTAATAATATTTTATCGAATGAGATGAAAGGGGGTAAACATCGAACTATCCTTTCATAAATAAAAAAATAGACTTTTAAAAAATGTCTCAAATTTTAACACCCCATTTTTAATCGCATTTTTTGCATTGTTCGAAAAATATTTTTGTAATACATATTTTCTTTTCTGTGTTAGCGTTCTTTGATTTTTATAATAAAAAAAATGTTGAAAATGTTTAAGTTCACAAAATTTGTGTACAGTTGGTAATTTTAATCGCAATTTTAAATTTAAAAAATAAAAAAAAGGGTGTTCTAATTTCAATCAAACTTTTAAAATTATATAGGAAAAAAAATTTTTTTACCCTCTGGCATCATTTTTAATCACATTTTTAATGCTTTTTAATTTTTCGTGAATCCGACGTGAGTCGGAGTCTTAAAAACACTGTTTCAAATTTCCCCCTGTGCCAAAATGAATTAAAAAATGCTTTAGTTTATCAAAAATCAGGCAAAAAAATATTTTGCATACAAAATAATAAAATACAATTGATTAAAAAATTAATTATTTTTACAATAAAAAGACTACAAATAATTTAAAGAATTAAAAGATCAGCATTGAACGTTAAAGAAGAAAAAGAGAAGCAAAGATTGGAGCAATCAAAAGAGCAAAACCATATCCAATTGTTTCTGCACCATTATTTGCAGATACAAATGGCATCTTTATCACCGCGTACTGCAGCATCTTTGTTATCCTGGAAAAAATTAAATTAAATTTTTTAATTCAAAGCCATCTTTTCAGTAACTTACCTCAAGTGCAAGACGACTTTTTTTAATATGTTCTTCATATTCATGAAGCTATAAAGTAAATATTATATTACATTTGTTTAAAAATATTTCGAAAAGAACTCACTCTATCTTTCATCCATTCAATACCATTACAGCCATTAGTTGGACATGAAAAAGCAAAGAATTCATTTACATATCTATACCATCTTTTTTCAGCAATGAGTTTGATTAGATCTTCAGACCAGTGATCTTTACAAATGAATTCAATTTTATCTGTACAATCACCGCCACGAATATATTCACCATCAGGAGTTTTGCAAATATATCCCGAACAGCCGACACAATCTTCAACTATAGCCTCTTCACCTTTTACTGAAAACCAAAAATACAGTAGCATCATCATTATTATATTAAAACATACGATTTCCATTTGATAGCATTTGATATTTTTTGCATTGTTTTGCATTTGAAGAAGAAGCAAAAACCATAAGAAGAAGAAGAGCAATTGAAAAGCAGCAGTGACCAAACATTTCCTTCTTCAACTTCTTCAACGACGACGACGACGATGCAGCAACACTTTGATGAATGAAAAATGAGGTTAAAAAAGTGACAAACACATATATTTATAGAGATTGGAAGGGTTAAGCAAATTTCTGTGTCAACCAAATAATTACTGCAACACAGTAATAGAAACATATGCAAATGTTTCAATTTTTATTTTTGTCATAATTTAAAAAATTAATTCCAAATATTAGAGTTTTTAATGCTGTAATTTTTCATCCATAATTATTTACGAAGAGCTTTTTACCCCAAGTCGAAAAGCTTAAAAAACAGTTTATTGTCACTATTTTAAAGAGTGTCTTAACTTCAAAAACTATTGAACTCAGCTCATGAAAGATTTTCGATCAAATTTTAAATTTATAATTTTTTCTTTAAAATTGCAAAATTTTCATTTTTTTACCTAAAAATATGCATATCATTATCGAGAGACGATAACGATTTCTTTAACTAGAAAAAAACATTTTATAAATTGTAATATAAATATCCCCTGGCATGACTTCCGATTTCACCTGCACCAAATCAATCAAAAAGCTTCCGTTTATCAAAAAAACTGGAATAGTAAAAAATTTTTATTAATAAAATACAATTAATTAAAAAGTTATTTATTTATATAATAAAAGGACAAGATCAAATACAAAAATAGGATCGAATATTAAAGAAGAGAGAGACAAAGAGAGAAGCACTTAAAAGAGCAAAACCATATCCAATTGCATTTGCTGATGAGCAATACTTAACATATTCTTCAGGAAACTCACGTTTTACCTAAAATTATGATCCAATTAGGTTAAAACAAAAATGTAATAAAAACTTACTCCATAAGGCACAATGTCACAATCACCAGCAAATAATTTTGGAAGAATATCACATTGAACTTCTGTATTTTCATTTTCCCAACATTTGCATCCACTACTATGACATGTGATGAATTGTTTTGAAAATGATAAATCTCCAGGAAGGCATGCAAGACCACCACTTAATTTATTCAATTTCTAAACCATTTCGATACTGTAATATATTTGTAATGGAGTAATTATTGTAAAACTTACTTCTTGATTCATATGATCACAACCAACAGTTTCAATTTTATTACTGTTTGGCTGAAAATAAATTTAAATTTTCAATTTAGAGTAGCTTTGAAAGTAGAGCTTACCTGAATTGAAAGACCAGCAATTTTAATAGCATCTTTATATTCAAACATCTATTAAAGGGAATATTATATTACATTTGTTTAAAAATATTCCGAAAAGAACTCACTTTATTTTGCAGCCAAAAAATGTCATTACAGTCAACAGTTGGACATGAAAAAACAAAATATTTTCCAAAATCGGCTTGAAATCTCGGTTCTTCAGCAATTGATCCGATCCTTACCATAGACCAGCCTTGTTTACAAATATCATCAACTTTATCTGTACAATCACCGCCACGAAGATAATTACCATTTGGAGTTTTGCAAATATATCCCGAACAGCCGATACATTTTTCAGTTGTATTCTCTGTACCTTTTACTGAAAATAAAAAATACATTAACATCAATGTTTTTTTTTAAAAAACTTACGATCTCCATTTTCTTTTATTTGATATTTACGGCATTGTTTGTATTGTATTGCATTTGAAGATAAAGCAAAAACCATAAAAAGAAGAAAAATTGAAAAACAGCGATCACACATTTCCTTCTTCAACGACGACGACAACAATGCAGCAACACTTTGATGAATGAAAAATGCTTTCAAAAATCTGACATTCATATGTTTATAATGGTTGGAAGATTTATGCAAATTTATCATTTATGTCTATCACAAAATTTGTAGTGGTTGAAAAGGATATGCAAATTTCGTGTCGAACACACCGTAATGTATAAGCAAATAAATTTTTGTGGTTGTATCAGGGATTTTGATATTCTTGTTTAAGCAAAAAATCAAAATTTTGATAGTTTAAAGCATCATTCTGACACTGTTCCTATAGGAATCTAAAATTATGGAATTTTATGAAGTTTTTGGAGTTACTGTAAATGAACAACTTTTGAAATTTTTCAAAGGATATTTTTTACATGATTTTTTACATCGTCCAAATTTATGCTGTTATTTTTAAAGATTTGATTTTTCAGCCTTCTCCAATTTTGTAATACTCCAATTTTGTTATCAATTTTTGAATGACTTCAAATCCGTGTTTAATTTTCAAGAAGTTCGATTTTATAGATCTCAAAATTTCATCTACAAAAAAGGTTTAAAATTTGTTTCAAATTTATTACATTTATTTCAGCATTTACAAAACAAAAAATATAGAGTACATAAAAAATAATGATGGATTAATAATTAGAATTAACAAAATTTGTATACCATTTCAAAAGGTTATCAAATAAAGAACGGCCTTTTGAAACATCATTATCTCGAAAGGCAAATGCTAAAGGAACATATTTATCTGAGGTAATTGGGGTTTCCAAAATTTCATCAACAATTTCTTTAATACGAATACGGTATTCTTCAGAAATTGTGTCGTTGAAAAAAATCATTGCACTGATGCTTTTCTTTTCCTTTAAAAAAATTGATTACTTGGGCCGTCCAGAAAAAAATTAGTTAATCGAGAATTCCTTGATCCAAATATTTTGGATTTGGAATTCCGGACAACTATGTTTTAATAATTTTAAACACAAAAATATAAAACTTACTTTCAAAAAAGCGTAAAATTTTTTAATGTCAAAAGCATTTGAAGCATTTTCAAATTGAAACAAAGTAATTTTTGAAAAATGTGGTATTATTATAAGATTTTCTACAATATTTGGAGGTTGTGGGAAAGTGTCATTCTTACTAAAAAATTTAAATTATTAAAGAAGATATATTTTAATTTTCGTCAGAAATTTTCTGAAAATCAGGCAAGAGCCTGATCGCCAGAAAATTTGTAACAAAAAAAACGTTAATGAAAAAAAAAGTATCAAAGGGTCCGCCTCCTATAAAATTAAAACAGTAGAAAAAAACTTGCTATGCAAAAATTGTTGCTACAGTAAAGATCTCCAAAATCTTGTCCAATGAGGCTTCAGATCCGTCATCCAAATTGACCGAAACATTCGTCAAATGAATTTTTTCAGCTAAATATAAATGAGAAAGTTCATTCAAGGTAAGGGATTGATTATCAAGGTTTAGGGTAAGTAAGGGTAAAATATTTGCATGCCGATAAATATTTTGACTTAACCATAATGCAGCATTTCTTTGTTGTCGATCCATTGATTGAGGGGAAATTTGAAGTGTATGAGTTATCCAAATTTTGGAAAAACTTTTAAAAATGTTTTTAATACTTTTATAGGAAACATTGGTTTTTGTGTGACCGCTTCCACAACAAATCTTCCATCCTTCATCATCGAATTGCAAACAATGAAAAACCAAGATTGAATTTTTGGCAAAAAAATATTTGCAAGTTTTAATCAGCTTTTGATAAGCTTTTGGAGTTGATGGATTTTTTAGGATATCATAAATTATTGAATCAGGGAATGAAAATTCTTGTCGATAATAGGAAAACATTGTTGAATTCACGGATAATCAATAAATCAAAAAGCCACTTTATGCAATTGAAATGACAAAAACAGAAAACCTTTAGAATGGCACAAATGACAGAAAAATGGTTTTTGTGTTAAACACTTGTAAACAGCAGCAGCAACAGCAAGAAGAAGAAGAAGATGGCTCATATGCAAATACAGAACTAAAAAATCAATGACCGACGAATGGCATTTTTATTTTCTCTGAGGGTTTTTCTTATGTCGATTTGATGTTGCAACTCAAAGAATGAGTCACTCCTCCCCATTTAATGTTAACTGCTTTCAAGGAATCTTGTAAAATAACGCCTATTCTTTTTTGCTGATTGAGTGTTAGTCAAATGACCCAAATACCGTTTCTAACTTTTAAACGAAAACACCCAAAATTGTATGCAATTCTGTATTGATTTTACATATATGATTCTCATTAAATAAAAGTTTAATTTTAAGTTTAAAATATTGAAGCAATTCTTCTTGGTAAAACTGAAGAGAAACTAAAAACTCGCTTTTAAAAAAAGGTGTCAGCTTAAATCACTTTTTTTGAAGAATAAAATTACTGATAACACACAGAGACATTATGCGTTGGCAATAATCTTCTTTTGGCCGATTAATTCTTGGGTGATATTAAAATGTCCTTATTAAAAAAAATTTTTATCTCCCAAAAATAGCCAAAAAATTTTTAAGATTTTTTATTTCCTCTGAGGGTATGCTAATTCTATTGTCCTTTTTTGAGAAATTTAAAACGCTTATAAAATATTTTTAATATCGGTGTCACATTAATTACTATAAAATAATTAAAAATATTTTTTTAGGATGATTTTAATTTTAAACTTTTAAACATTTAACCACAGTATTTTTAGGATAAAATGGTTTTTTGGGTTCTTTTTATTATTTTTGTACCCTTTGTTAATGGATTTAAGTATCCTTGCTCAGCAAATGTTACGATTAGTTTGGAGTTGAACGAAATTGCATTTTTCGAAAGTTTGTATTATCCAAGTTATGATTATGATGAATGTCTTTTAAATTTTTCTTTGCAAGAACCAAAACATGTAAGCCTGACATTCTAAGTTTAAATATTTTATATTTTTTTAAATTTTAGAATCATAAACTTTTTATTGCTTTTGATTTTGCAACTCAAGAAAATGGCAAAATATTTAAAATTGAAGACGAAATATTTTCTTTGCAAGACATGCCAAAGAAAAAAGCATTTCATGGATTGATTTCTCATGAAGACGTGACAAAAGGATGTCCCTTGGAGGCATTATCTAATCCATTAATAATTCATAATGAAGCTGAAATAATTTTTATTCGATCAACCTACTTTGAAAATGAAAAAAGAATACGACCCTGCATTTGGCAATTTAAAACAAATAAAGATTATGGTTTTAAAGTTGTCATTGAAATTTTGAATGTTTCAACATCCACCGAGTTAACAATCGAAAATTCTACAGAAGCTTTTTTGGCGTAAGTTTTATTTGTGAAATGGTCTGACGAGATATTACGTCATCCGGCAGGGAGGAGTAAATGATTGTGCCGCCTTTGATGTACCGCAAAAAGTGTTTTGATGTGGAGGGGTAAAGCAGAATTTGATACACGTCATGTTTTTTTAAACTTCGCGCGTGTAGAAATTGTTAGAAAAAATAGCAATCAATCGCTGCGGGACCAAAAAACGTTCAAATTTTCCCAATGTTTTTGTGATTAATATATCTAAAAAAATGATTTTTAATGTTATTTCTGTATCCTGTCATTATTTATGGGTAATATGGAGTACCACAGTATTAAAATTGATATATAAAAGTTGTCTGTTGATTGCTTGAATGCGTTTTTTAAACTCAACAGTAGACCTTCCACAGACAAGTTTAATATATCAAGTTTAGTACAATTGTACTCTATATTACCTGTAGAAGTGACATAATACTGAAATAACGTTTAAATTCATGTTTTCGAAATATTAATTACAAAAAAGCGGCGAAAATTTAAACGTTTTTTGGTCTCGCAGCGATTGATTGCTATTTTTTCTAGCAATTTCTACACACGCGGAGTTTAAAAAAAACATGACGTGGATTATGACGTAATATCTGGACAGCCCTTAACTAAATCGAAGTTTTATGTTTAGAAAAGAGATTGCAATGTTATATCATCCATATTATAACAAAGATAATTATATTCAAATTAAGTTATCTCTAGATAATTCATCCTCAAACACAACATTTATTCCGAAAATGGAATTTCAAGCTTACATAAGTATTATTAAAAATCATTATCGCAGCAATGAGATATTTTGTTCCATAAAGGGTATTAGTTATATTGAAGTAGAATGGACATCAAATACTTCCCAAGGTTACGATAATAATGTTTTCTGTGGGGCATACTGTAATATTTCATTAAATGTTGGAATGTTAATTCACGTCAACAAGTATTATGTTGAAAAGGGTGTCGATTACGTGCATTATTTCATTAATGGCGAAAATGACACAAAAATAGAAAAAGAAGGAAATTTTTTTATTGAAGGAACACCAGAACTTCCCTGGAAATATGTATATTTACAATTTATTACTGATGGAAGTGTTCAAGGAGCTGGATTTGAAATGGTGTTTACTGTTTATGGTAAGATGTAAAAAAATGAGAAATACTGGATTGCTTAATATAACTTTTTCTATTGTAGTATGTAAATGTGCACCTGAAATTATTGAATGTATTTGGGAAGTTCATAATTTTGATCAGTTGATTGATGTCATTTTGAAATCAACTGGACATTATCTGGACAATTTCAGAAAAGAATCCTTTTAAAATCTTTAAATTTCATTGCGTACATGCATAATTTTTTTGGAGCTTAGTCCACGCAAAATTCAAAAATTCCTAAAAATATTCCGTGAAAGCTTTTATTCTTTAAAAAACTGAGTCAACCACCTTCAACCCCTGAAGCTACTTTTTTGCAAAATTTTTCCCTAAGTTGTCCAGTTGATTACAAAATTCCAGCTGGTTTAACAGCAACTCCAAATTATGGACTTCCCTAAAAATAATTCAAGGAAATGGAATATTATGGATCATCCGACAAATATTTATTGTGGAAATCTTTTTTGCAGATTTAGCGTTGGTTTTTTTCAATTTAAATCCCAAGTCGGTGAAAAAAGTTACACAAATTTATTGAAAACCCAACTCGAAAAAAAATCTGTGTTAATCTTCAGAAAAAGGTCCAAAACTAGAGTCGAAAAGGGTGAAAATTTATTTTTAAAACGGCTATTTTCGACCCCCTGCCTAAAACATTTTTCTAATCCGCTTCTTATATTTTGAATAATTAAAACAAAATATTTTTAGTTTGCACCATGTCCGGGATTTAAAATACATATTTTTGTTAAATCTGATAAAAAAGACGTCTTTTTAATTTCATCAAATAATGAAACAGTTTTGGAAATTAACAATTACAACCATGAAACGCAAGACTTTGTTGTATTTTTTGATTATGCAAATTCCAATATTCTTGAAATAGAAACAGCTTTTTCTCCCCTGGTTCGAGAATTTTATATAGAATTTTATCCTGATGATAATTGTGAGTTTTTGTCTTTCTTTTGTCATAATTATGTTTACAGGACTGGGGTGAAATGTAAAATTTAAATAAAGAAAGCTTTCAGATACAATTAATGAACGAAAAATTTTATCAATTGATGAATCATTTTTTGTTATTGATAATAGCGTACATGATATCTTTGAAATTACTCATAATTTGGTATGATTATTTTTAAATTCGTTTTTACCTGTAAATTTTTTAGCCGCCATCTAAAAAATTAACTTTCATTTTGTATACCAGTTTTGATGATAGTTCAGTCCAAATTTACAATAATAAAAGTTTAACAATAAATTACTCACATAAAAATTGGTAACTTTAAACTATAAATTGTCAATTTCAAAACAAAACCCGGATCAAGCTTCAAAATTTTCCAAGCTTGACCTGATCCGATAAAATCTAAATATTGATTATTTATAGCTTTGCTTATCCAAATCCATACAAATGTGTGCTTTCTTATCCAAGTTTTGTGGTATCTTTCAGAAATTTTTTTGGTTTTTCAAATTATACGTTTTTGGCAATTCGATTATCAAGTAAAACAAAAATTTGCATAAATGTCACCTGCAAAAAAGAATTTTTAGAACCCAGTAAAGGCTGTATTTTTGAAGAAAATATATTCATCGCTAAAAAAACTGATGAGAATTTGTCAATTGTTGGAATATCAAATTTTGAAGGAAAATGTATTTTAAAACTTTTAATTGCAACGGGCATGCAATTTTATATTTCGGATTTATGGACAACTGTAGTTCGGGAAAATGTTAAAATTTATGTTGGAATTGATACATTGCAATTACTCTTTGAATTCAAGTAAAATTTATTTATAGAGCGATTTAAATACAGTATATTAATCGCCCTGGGGCTATAAATGTTTGCCCTTGATTATCCTTACGTCAATCCAGAAAGGTCAAAAACGACAAAAGTACTTTTTGTCTTTTTTAGACCAGTGCAGTGCTTTTAAAGTTATGTAAATTTGTTTTTAACCCTCTGGGTTAAAAACAAATTTACATAACTTTTTCCGGTTGTAAAGATCCATAAAAACATAGACTTCAAAAAACTTTTATGCAAATAATTTTTGGTATTATTCTTTGATGAGATTATCTTTAGTTTCGCCAGGGGTAAAAGATCAAAGGATTTTGTCGAAGGGGCAGGCTCTGAATGACCCCTTCCCAATGTCTCTCTCTCTCTGTCTATGACTTGTTAATGAGCCTTAAAATTGATATATCGTATATATTATTATAACCTCAGCCTTTTAGTGCCAATTCAATGAAAACTTTCAATCATGTCAATCTTTATTCAAGTATTTATTCAATTTATATTCCTTTAAATTCTACATTTTTTATGGTATTAAAACGATTAAATTCTCAAACCTTAAATATTTTGGAGCATCCATTCCGTTCAATTATTGCTACACCAAATTTTAATATTTTCCATAATTCTTATGCCCTTTACAATTTAGACATGTTTTTTTCATTTAATATTGTTGCAAATATTTCTCTGAAATTTACAGTAATATATTACAAAATGTTTGGAAAAATTAATCGATTCATTTTTATGGTGAATCAAGAGAATTTTTTGTAAGCTGACTTTTATTTTCATTTTATGCAAATTTTGATTTCAGAGTTGATAGACCTGGTTCAATTTTTACATTTTCCAATCAAACAGTTTATTTGTATTATACACGACTGGAAGAGGTTCCTGATAATTTCAGTGGTAGTGAAGGTGCACTTTTATACGTTGAAAGTGTTAAAGACTAATTGTAATTACATATTTTTGTAACCATATTTTTCATGGAAAATTATCAATATATTCAATGATTAAATTGTAATATTGTGTTAACTTTTGAATGTGTTTGTTTTCAATAAATTAAATAAGTCTACTTATCTTGTTTTTTTCACATATGGTTTAATATTGATATTTGCATTTTTTTTTTCTAATCATCTTTTTAAAGTGCCTAAAAAACAATGAAAAATCCTTCTTATTTTTTCAGTTGCTTATTATTTCAACATGTTCAGTTTTTTCTTCTTCAACTTTCTTTTTTTTCTGATATTTTTTGTCTTCCTTTTTGCATATCATAGTTGCAGTTAAATAGTGAAAAACACAGGAATATTATTAAAACAATAATCCTTATTTTTACAATGATTCCCAGCGATTTGCTGAAATCAAAAAATACACGTTTCAACGTATGTTTAAGACACGAAATGGCATGAATTACTGTATTGATTTTTCAAATTTAAAACGCTGATGAATAAAATTTACAAAAGTTTTGATGTCTTCAAAACTAGGCAATGTAATTTGTAACTAATTTTTAAAATTCATAAATCAGAACTGTTTTTTTTCATTTTAAACCCGAAAAACATTTGTACGAAAAAAGAGGTGTTGTTATCACTTTGTACCATTTAATAATGAACGAACATTTTGAACAACAAACAAAAATTTTTCTTTTTTCCGATAAAAATACTATTTTTTTCATCATCTGTTTTATACTAATCCTTTCTTTACCACCTTTTTTACCATTTTGCAATAACAACCTCAGCGGTATCCCTTTCCCTTCTTTCTTTTTGCCTAGTTTAAACTTTAAAAAGAAAGGAGAAATTTTTTTGGGTTCAATTTTTTTTTTGTTTTGCTTTCAAAGATGGGATTGAGAATGTTTTTTGTTGGTCTTTTCTTTCTTTCTCTTACACTATTTAACTGCAACTGCGAAAAAACAAAGACAAAAAAAATATCAGGAAAAAAGAAAGTTGAAGAAGAAAAACACCAACACGGTGTGTCGAATCCTTCAAAAACTGTCGGTGAGACTTTTTGCCAAAACGACTTTTTCCATATTAAATTTTAAAACCTAGATTCTGAAGGACTGAAGCAGTCTAAACGAATTCTGTAAAACCAGAAAAAAAGAGCATCATCTCTTTAGTATGAATGAGAAGGAAATTGTAAAATTCGGATTCTGAATCCTGCAGGATTCAGAATCCAAGAAATTTTTTTCCTCCAGACTCCATAAAAGTGGTATCACTCGATTCGTCTCGACGAGTAGATTACGACAAGAGAAAAAAATTTTAGTTTTTGAAGATTCTGAAGCCGTAAACTTCAAAAGAAAAAAATACAGTAGAAATTTTTAAATCACTGAACCAAGCTTCAGAATCTTCAAAAACTAAAATTTTTTTCTCTTGTCGTAATCTACTCGTCGAGACGAATCGAGTGATACCACTTTTATGGAGTCTGGAGGAAAAAAATTTCTTGGATTCTGAATCCTGCAGGATTCAGAATCCGAATTTTACAATTTCCTTCTCATTCATACTAAAGAGATGATGCTCTTTTTTTCTGGTTTTACAGAATTCGTTTAGACTGCTTCAGTCCTTCAGAATCTAGGTTTTAAAATTTAATATGGAAAAAGTCGTTTTGGCAAAAAGTCTCACCGACCCGTTCGACACACCGTGACCAAGAAAAAAAACTGAACATGTTGAAATAATAAGCAACGGAAAAAATAAAGAAATGTTTTTTTCATATTGTTTTTAGCGCCAAAAATATTTTTTGATTTTCTTTTTCTTTTTCAATTTCATGAAATTTGAATTTAAATTTTCAACCTTTTTTAAACTGCAATTTTCCCAGGAACTCTCAAATATTTTTGTTACAATTTTTATATTTTTTGGTTAGAATTTGTTTCGTTCGATTTTGAATAAATTTAAATACCTTCAAAAAAAGTCATTAATCATCAACAATTTTTTTTCGCCTTTATTGCTTTTTACATTCAACCTGGAAAAAGCAAGAAAAGCAATAAAGAAAAGAACCTAAGGAATCCTCCCAGAGAAAAAATAATTTATATGTGTATAAAAAATGTGTTGTATTTAAATGTAAATGAATCTCATCATCTCTTTTTTAGCGTCTCAATATATTTTTTTCTTTTTTTTGACAAAAGCAACAGCGGCGAAAAAGACGAACAACAGCAGCAGCAGCGGCAAAAAAAATATAAGGTATCAAAATAAAATTGCGTTTTTCAATATTAAAAAAATTATTATTATTCATAATATCTTTTTAGGCGGAGTTTATTTTTTCATTTTTCTTGTTAAAAAGCTGCTAACATTTTTTCAATTGATTCATATTTGTATTTTTTACAAAAGCTCTCGTCCTTGGTGGTGTATCAAAAATGGCCCAAAATAGTGCAAATAATATTGTTGTTGTTAATATTGCTGATGATAATGCTCCATCTGAAATTCCATTAATTGATTTAACAGAAGATGACGATGAAGATATTCCTTCATTGAATGAATCAAATGGTTCTGCCGATCTCCCATCTCCTCTTCTTCCTTCTTCAACCCCTCCTCAACATGGAAATGCCACGGCATTTTCTTCCACAACATTTCCAACTCCTCCTTTATCATCTTTTTCTGCTCTTCGAAATTCTCTTAATATGATTGCCCTTTCAAATGATCCTTCTTTTCTTTTATCCGGCAATCTTAATCCTCAGAATGGAGGTGTTATTGGTTCTGTTCCCCTTAATATTCCATTATCATTGGCATCAACACCGACAAAACCGGCAAAACATGAATGTTTTGGTAAAAAATTTGTAACTGCTGCAGAATTTTCCAAAGATTGTGATGTTCATCATGTTAATCGAAAAGATGGTGTATTAGCTTCAACTTGGAAGCTTCGATGCAAAAATTGTACCGAGGATGAAACGGTTGTTGTAAGTTTTTTGTTTTTGAAATTTTGAGGGAAAATTAAAATTATCTTAGGCATGTGAATTGGTATTGTTGCGGTTGTAATTTTAGAGCCCAAGTGCCATTTTTGGAATAGTTTGTCGTAACAAAAGATCAAAGAAAAATGCCGCTTTTCGAAGTTCAAACCCTTGAAAAAATCTATTTAAAATTTTTTGGGAAAATAAAAGTGATTCAAAATTAATTAAAAAAATTACCGTAATCGACTTTTTAAAATATTAAATTTATTGAACAATTTTTAGGATATCACTGTTGGATTTGTCTTTTGTTTTTTAACAACCCAAGAACGAGAACAGTGTTTTATGGTTACAATTAAAAGCGTTCCAACTGAATTATTTTTGATTCGAGCATCTGATTTTTTAGCTACATGTCCATTGGTAAGCTTTAACATCTTTTTTTTGTTGTGTGTCTGATCCCTTCAATTTTTTGAAATAATTTTAGTAATTTTAAAACTTAATAATACTAAAAAATGAAAAATTTTTTTTTGAACGAAAATATAAATGTTAAAACCCCTCTAACCTTTCCCCATTATTTTTTAGAAATATACACTCTTTTATCAAAATATTAATTCCTACAATTCCCTTCTCTCAGATTTATCAGCAACAATTGAAGAACAAAAAAAGATCGTCGAAAGCAGTTTTGAATGTGACCTTCTTCAACCCTATAAAACCAATGCCCCTGTGGATATCTTAAAATTACCTGGATCTTCAGATGCCCAAAAAGCTGCTTCTGAAATTCGAAGACTTTTCTTTCTTGAATTGGAATATGAAATGGGAGAATTTATGAGACGAAATATTAATTTTTGCAATGAACTCAATGAATTTGTTTTGGATTATCACAAAAATCGTGATGAATCTTATGCAATTATTACCAAAGATGATGTCCAAAAAACTTGTATCGCACTCTTTGATGATTTAGTTAATCAATCATAAATTTTATCTTTTTGATTATATTATTTTTTAAAATAACAATATTTATTTATTTTACAAAAAAACCTTTGTAATATTCATATCTTAATTTTAATTGTTTGATTTCTTTTAGTATTTATTATGCCATTTCCTTTCTTGTTTCTAAGGGCATCAACAACATTTTAATTCGGAGGAGCCAGCAATCATTTCGAGAGGGCCGCCTTTGATCTTTTGCCGATGGCGGTAAAAGATCAAAGGATTTTATGATTTCAAAAAGGGCACATGCCCTATTCTGCTGGCATCCCTGGTTTCTTCTTCTTGTTTTTGTACTTTATCGTTGAAAATGCAGATGCTTATTTTCTATGCCGTTTTCAACCTTTCCTTTTTCTCTTAATTTTTGTGTCTAAGGGATTGTCCAGAAATCACGTGATCAAAAAATCGTGATTTTCAAACCCCCTCCCTCCCCTTGTGACCAAAGATCAAAGCCTTTTGCCGACAACATCAAAGCCGGGTGATCATTTGGCTTACCCCCTCATGGTCACGTGATTTCTGGACAATCTCTAATCGTTCTCTTTTTAATTTTGTTCTCATCCAAACTCGAACAATTTTATCTCATTTTTCACTTTTGTATTTTTATGGATTAAATTTGATTTGAGTTTTGATTTTCTTGTTTTTTATAATTCTATATAATTGTTTTGGTGTTATTTAAATAAAAAATGTTATTGAAAGAAAAGTTGTTGGTTCCGAGATGATTCATTCCTTTCTTCCTTCTCTCTTATGAGTTAAAAGAGAAGGAAGAAGGAAGGTTGAAGAAAATTTCAACATTACGCGAACGAGCGCGCTTTCGACAGGCAGGCAGCCGACATTAAACACAGCAAATATCTGTGACAAACATTTATTACTGCCAGACGCTTACTATCTGTGACAATGATGAGGGATAATTTGTTTGTAACTCTTTTTTGTCATTCTTTCACTCTCAGTTTTGGAAAAGATGAATTTTTATGCATGTTTCATTTTCTATCATTGAAGAAGAGGAAGAAGACACAAATGGTTGTTGTTGTTTCTATTTTCCAGAGTTATACTTTTTGACTTTTTTCTAACTTTTTTTTCAAATTTTTTCATCTTTCATTTCAAGATTTTGGAAGCAAAAATGTTTCATTGCGTTATCTTTTTTGTTTCAGTTCAATCATTATTTTTTTCTTTTTTTGTTTCATTTCTATCATTCATTATGTAGTTTTTCTCTTTTTTCCTTTCACTTCGACACTTTCCTTAATAAACAGAAAAAAAAAGATGAATCAATGAATCGCCGATATTTGTTTCCTTTTAAAAATATTAGGTTCTTTTATAGTCGTTGTTGTGTTTTTTTAATGCCATTGATCCCTTCAATTTTTCACACATTTGAAAAGGTTTAACAGCTTTGAATGAAAAGGGCCGGCCAGCAGATGCACTCATATGTTTTTTTCTTTGTTTTTTTGTCGTCCTCTAAAAATTACACTTTCTCTCTTTTGCTGTTTTACTTTTTTCCTCCCTTCAAGTTTTGGGAGAAGAAGAAAAAGAAAGACATCCCCGTTTTTTTGTCGCCCAAGAAAATGAAAGGGAGAACCTTTTTTTAGCGCAAAATGATGGTATTCTTTTTTTTGCAAAAAAAAAAACAGAATAAAATGAGTGAATTTCGTAATCGTCTTTTTTATCAAGTAATAAAAAAAGAAAGGAAAAAAATAAATATTATTTTTTGTGTCGTTTAAAGGCAGCTTTTTCAAAATTGTATTTTCGAGGTTCAAAAGTAAACTATCATTTTTGAACAAAAAATCTTTTGAGTTTTGTTGTGAATATAATCAATAAAAGTAATAAGTCTAAAAAATTAATGTTTATTGTTTTTGTCTTTTTTCTATAATGTTTCGATTCGCTTACAGTATCCCTAATTTGAACTATATTTTTTCTATTTTTTTCCCATTAAAGATGACATAAAATTTAGTTATAGATTTTTACCATGCAAAATAACAACGTTTCAACAGCTGCCGAATATGCTCAAAATGCAAAAATTCATCACATCAAAAGAAAAAGTGGTGGATCTCTTTCAAGCTGGAAACTTTTTCCAAGAAAAACTTGTATGAGAGTAAATTAAAATGTTTTTTAGAAAAAATAAATTTACAAAAATAATTTAGGACTATATGGTCGACTATGTATACTGCTTTTTAACATCTCCAGAAGGCAGTCATTATTTTATTGTTAAATCAAAATGCACTGGAAATGATTTATCTTTGATTGAAGCTACAAGTTTTAAAAATGCTTGTCCAAATGTAAGTTTTCTTTGAAAATGAATGATAATGGTCCAAAATAATTTTTATTACTGTTTGCAAAAACGTTTACCTAATTCAATAAAAATTTTAAATTTATTTTTTAAATTCAAAAGCTTAATTTTTGCAATTAGTGTTGTTGTAACAACAACGTCGGAGTCATTGAATGATCACATCCCAAAAGATAAAAGAAACTAATTAATAATTTTGTAATGATCTTTTAAGTTTCCAAACAGAACCATAAGCTAATTTTCATATCATTTTTTTAGAGTTACACCATCTTTGCAGAAAATGTTAATTCTTACAATTCCTTGCTCTCAGATTTGGCAGCAACAATTGAAGAACAAAAAAAGATTGTTGAAAAAAGTTTTGAATGTGATCTTCTTCAACCCTATAAAACCAATGCCCCTGTAGATATCACCAAATTACCTGGATCTTCAGATGCCCAAAAAGCTGCTTCTGAAATTCGAAGACTTTTCTTTCTTGAATTGGAATATGAAATTGCAACATTTATACGAACAAATATTAATGCCGAAAATGAATTGGGTACTTTTGTAAATGATTATTTCAATAATCGAAATGAATCATTCCAATTTATTGATGGAAATGATGTTTCAAAAACATACCCATTTTTATATAATGATATACTTGCTCAATCATAAATTTTTTTTGTTTCATTTACATAACTTGTCTTTTAATAATTTTTTTATTATTAAAGTTTCATAAAATTGTTTTGATAATTCAAAGTTCTACTTTTACACACATTTTTGTAATTACATCGGTCATCAAAAAGTTTTTAAAGTTTAAATATTTAGTTGAAATGATGTTGTTCTAATGGTTAAAATCGATGAAAACCCTAAAAATAGATCTCATGAATTGGCAAAATTTAATGATGATTATCAAAGATTAGAATTTCTTGGAGATGCCGTTCTTGAATATCTTATTGTTCGTTATCTCTTTACTCATCCATCAAAGTTTAATCATATTCAAATTTACGAATATCGTAAAATTTTTACATGCAATGAAACTTTTGCGAATTTAACAACGAAATATGGTCTACCTAATTTTATTCTTGCTGATCCAAATGTAAAGTTACTAGTCAAAAATCTTATGCTGATATCTTTGAATCTTTGGCTGGTGCAATTTATCTTGATTCTGGAATGAATTTGGATGTTGTTTGGAATATTTTATATGAAATTTTTAAGCATTTAAAATGTTTTCAAAAAATGGATACTAAATTTTTTGTGTGTTTTAAGTTAGTTGTAAAAATAATTTTGTATGTTTTTAAATTTTTATTATTGTTGTTTCTATTTAAATATTTTCTTTTATCTTTTTTGACATTGTAACACCAACGTTAAAGTTTAAAAAATCAGAGTAAAAAGAAAAATGTCGAAATCAAATGCCGCGCAAAATCCTACAAAGAATCTTTTTTTTGTCAATCGATAAAACCGTTGAAAATGCCAAAAATATTGCATTAAAAAAAGTTAAAACTTTTTTTTAGTTGTTTATCTGTTTCAAAAATAAGTTTCTAAAAATTAAAACTTGTTTTAAATCTATAAATTTCAGTTTTATTTTCTTTGTAAGCTAAATAAATTAAAAAACGCTTTTCAATTCCATTTTTGATATTACATACAACCTTTTTTAGAAAATGTCTCGAAAACGGCGATCTCGTCGAAAGAAGACTGTTAAAGCTGTTACAGAACCTATTGTGGAACAAGATAAAATTCGTGCTGTTCCAAAACGAATTGCCTCTATTGGTGTTTCGTTTTTAAGATTGACTATTTCAACTCTCTTATTTCAAACTTTTCCGAATTACAATGAAGGAAAATTGACTGCAAAATTTGAAGATGAAATTCAAAAACTTAAAACTTATGGCCGCCGTTCAATTTATACTTTAACGGGATGTAAAATAATTCTGGATGGTGTAAAATCAACTTTTACATTTTTGACAGAATTAACATCCTTTGATGAATTGATCTTCAAAGTAAGTTTTTGAAAAATGTAAAAATTTAATAGAAATTTAAAAATCTATTTTTAGGCTCGTGGGATTAAGCTCAAACACATCAATAAAATTTATCAAGAAAAGCAGTTTCAACAACTTGAAGCTAAAATTGGATACAAATTTCAAAATCGTGCTCTTCTTTTACAAGCTTTTACTAACGAATCTCATAAATTATCTTCCAAATACGGCACATATCAACGTCTTGAATTTCTTGGGGATGCCGTTTTGGAATACCTTGTTGTTCGATATCTCTTCAATCATCCATCAAAATTTGATCGTGGTGAAATTGCTAAATATCGTGGATTGTTAACAAGTAATGAAACTTTTGCAACTTTAACAACGAAATATGGTCTACCTAATTTTATTCTTGTTGATCCAAATGTTAACGTTACTGGTCAAAAATCTTATGCTGATATCTTTGAATCCTTGGCTGGTGCAATTTATATTGATTCTGGAATGAATTTGGATGTTGTTTGGAATATTTTCTATGAAATTTTTAAGCGTTTAAAATGTTTCAAAAAACTGGATGCTAAATAATTTTAGCCTAAATTTAAAATGTAATTAATTTTTTTTATAAGTCTTGTTATGAGTTAGTTTTTATAATTTTATGTTTGTGTTTACATTTTTATTTGTTTTTTTTTTTCATTGTTATTACTGTTTTATAAATGACTTTGTTTTGTTACTATCATATTTTCGCTATGATTTTTGGTTGATTTTGTAAGCTCAAATTACTTTAGAATTAAAACCCGAGTGCAAATATACTTTTTTGTAATAATAGTGTTTAGGTTTTTTAAAACGGTGATATTAATTATAAGATAGTTGAATCTTAGTGAGCAGTGATAAATAAAGAAGAAACTTTGAGTATAACACTTTTTGAGAAAGTTGACTTTGATTTTGTTTTTCGACAATTTTTCAAACATAGGTTTTTGAACTGTTTTTTTGGCCTTTTGTCACAAAAGTTTTGTGCTTTCAAATATTTGAGTTACTTTTTGATTTACAATAGTTTTGTTTCGGGGTACACTTTTTTGGGATAAAAACTGTTTTTTGTATGAAATCTTCTTGTCACAAATACAAAAAAACAGACACAAGAATCTTGTTTCTGTTTTTTTGTATTTTTTTTGCACAACGTTTATTTGTCGAAATTACAGCATGTTTTATTTGTTTTTGTTATTTTTTAGATAATGTCAAAATCTAGGAAAAGACCATCACGTCGGAAGCGGCGTTCAACACTTTCAAAACCAATTTGTGGGAAACCAGTTGATATTGCTTCAAAGAGATTATGCAATCTTGGAGTTTCATTCTTGAAATTTTGCGTTGGAAATGTTTTGTTTCAATCATTTCCGGATTCTAGTGAAGGCACACTGACATTCAAATATAAAAATGAATTACCAGTGATTCAAACAAAATTGGAGAATTACTCAAAAGGAAATCTTCAATGCTCATTTGCTTTTATTGGAAGTTTTTTGATTCTGAATGGCGTAAAATTAACTTCAATGTTCATCAAGAATTTTATTTCAAGTGATTGTAAAACTGATGCGAAATTAAAAGTGAGTTTTAGCTTTTTTGATGTTTTGTTGAAATTACGGACTATAGCAAGGGGCAAATAACATGCACAAGGGTTATTTGCCCCTTGCAAGGGTCAAATAACTCTTTGATTTCGTAGAAATCCTTTCATCTTTAGCTCAATTGACACAAGATCAAAGGCGGCTTCCTTTAAGATTTTAAAAGAAAGATATGCCAAGATTTGCCTTCTAAAATTTTGTTTTAAACACTCATTTTTAAAGATGATTTTTTAGCAATATGATTTGTCAATTTGGACAATATGTTCAAATTTTTATGGATATCACTTTCAAAATGTTGAAGCTAAAATTGGATATAAATTTCAAAATCGTGCTTTGCTTTTACAAGCTTTCACAGATGAATCACATGAATTTGTTTCCCAATATGGTACATATCAAAGATTAGAATTTCTTGGAGATGCCGTTCTTGAATATCTTATTGTTCGTTATCTTTTTAATCATCCATCAAAGTTAGATCATGTTAAAATTGCTCAATTACGTGCAAGTATTACCAGTAATGAAACTTTCGCCAATTTGGTCTTTAAATATGGTTTGGAAACATTTATATTTGGAAAAACGGAAGACTGGAAGCATAAACAATATGGAGATATTTTTGAATCTTTGGCTGCTGCTGTTTATATTGATTCTGGAATGGATTTAGATGTTGTTTGGAATATTTTCTCGAAATTGATGAATGACCTGATCACTTTTTAAATGTAATAATGCAGGTACGATGTTTTTATGCAAGTGTTTGTTAAGTTTGTTAATTGTTATTGAAAATGCTTGTAAATCATGTTTCTTGTTAAATATTGTACATTATTTTTTATTGTTGTTACTATGTTGTCATATCAATCTTGTATAAACGGTTATTACTTAGTTTTTTCTACTACAGCAAGCTCAAGAGAGATGATGATATATATATAATAGGTAATATTAGATAATCACCAAAAAAGATTCCAACGTCCAAAACTTTATTATTCAATCAAGCCAATTTAAAATAAAAAAAATAGTTAATACAGTAAAATCATTAAATTTATCACTCTTCTTCTTCTTCATCAGATGATAAATCATAAGGAACAAGAGGTTGACGAGGCTGAAAAAAAAACAAATTCTGATTAATTATTCATACAAAATTGATAAACGACAAACTTGTAATGAGCTTAGTAAATTTTCCAATTCAACTCGAACAATATCAGTTAAATTTCTTTTAATATGCCTTCCACAGTCATAAATATGTCTCATAATTGCATCTAAATCAATTCCATTTTCTTCTTCATCTTCTTCATCATCAGTATCAAACATGCTATCATTATCACTATTATCATATACAGAATCAGTTGATGAAGATGTTGTTGTTGTATTCAATAAATTTTCATCATCGTCATCTTCTTGTTCAAGATGTTGATCAGATTCTGGTGCCGTTGAAGATGAAAATGATAATTGAATTGGACCCTGAAAAAAGTTGGATTAGTTCAAGGTAATCAATATTATTGCGACATGAAAGTCGGCATCAATCAATATTGTGCGATCTGTCATTAGAGATGATAAAAAAAACTTACAATAAAAAGACCATCATCATTGTTATTGTTATTATTTTCATTATTGACGATATTCAAATCAGGAACATTTAAATTACGAATTGGTTCAGGCGAAATGTCAGAATTAGCAAGATGTCGGCCACCATAATTTGGGCGCATCATTTTGTCACTGTCACTCAAGTAAAAAATCAATCGCTTTCCACACGCAAATATGTTGTTGAATGATGAAAAAAGGGAAAAAAGCATTGATGGGTTGAAAAATGATAATTGTTTTAAGAATAAAAAATTTGCATAAAATTGGAAGAAAATGTGTAAGAGCGAAAAAAAAGAAAGGCATGGATCTTTGAATAAACTAAAAAAATAGTTAATAAACAGGGACATCAGAAAAATGAAAATAATATTCTTTTATTCATTTCAGAATTTTCATGACTATTTGATTTTGGAATTTTAAAAAAAACCATTTCATCTAATAATCTTTTTCTCTAACAGTAATTTCATCTAATAATTATTGTTTATGCAATTCTTAGAATTTTGCCTTGAATATTTTCCACAAGTAAAAAGATGTCGAATATTATAATATGAATCTGTACTATTTTTAGAATTTTTTAGATATCCCAATTTTCTGTAGAATTATTATATAACAATGACCAAATAAAATTCGGTATATAAGATGCGGATATGAAAAATGTTTTAGGCAGGGTTCAAAAAATGACGTTTTTTCCAACGGTTGGAAATTTCAAAGGAAGCCGACCGTCGGTGTCCTTTGAAATTTCCAACCGTTGGAAAAAACGTCATTTTTTGAACCCTGCCTAAAACATTTTTCATATCCGCATCTTATAACATTGCTATGTTCTTTGATAATTAGATACTGTAAAAAGTTTGCTTTTTATTTGAATATTTTTACAGTATACTGTTAAATGTCATTGATAAGGATTTTGTAAAATTTCTATAACAAAATGTTACAGCTGATTGTCTTTGTTTAGTAATAAAAAAAGGACTTAAAAATTTTAAATATGATAATTAAATAAAACTTTTACAGTAATGACAAAAAATTTGAAAACAATTGAAAATGCTAATATCTGAAAATTTGGTAAATTGTACTAAGAAAATTAAAATTAAAAAAAATATTATGGTGTTACAGTAATTATGTGATTGGCATAAATGGTAAATTTGCATAAACCTTCCAATCATTGTATCTGAAATGTTTATCAATTTTTTGAAATCATTTATCACAAATTTGTTGCTTCTGCTTTGTCGTCGTCATTGAAGATGGGAATGCTTGGTCGATACTTTTCAATTTTTCTTCTCCTTCTTATGGTTTTTACGTCATCTTCAAATGCATCAATTGACTGTCGTAAGTTTTTGAAAAAATTTTAGTAATCATTTTACTGTATTCTATATTTTTAGTTGGTACTAATTCTGGTGCTTATTCTGGTTGTACGGGATTTATTTGCAAAAGGCGTGATGGTAAAACAAAAGTTTATACGGGAGCCACAGATGAATTCTTCAAAGATCTGGAATTGTTTTGTGAACAAAGCTGGGATGAAGTAAAGGACGTATCCACATATGGGTAAGTTGGAGGATCTCGGAGGATTATCCTTCAAAGGGTCGCGCATTTCTCACATGGGAAGTTACCGACCTGGCCCGCCGCTTTTTGAACGGGACTTATCCGATCAGATAGCCCTAGGACAGTTATGCATAACCCCAAAATATCTCCGGTGAATGGCCTTTTATTATGGATTGTTTTTCAAAAGTCCCTGTTTCACATTTGGCGAACTTCATTTGCGTATAACGGTAGCGCATTCACCGGTAATATTTTGGTGCTATGCATTATTGACCTGGAGCTACATGATGGAATCAAAAAGCGGCGGGACAGCCAAAAAACGTGAGGTTCGCGCAAAAATTTGAGGTCTGTGCAAATCTTTTTTGCTTCAACTTAAACCTTAAAACCTTTAAGGTTTATGCGAAATGAAATCTTATATTATTGAGTTATGACGTGGCTGTACCGCCTTTGATGAATAAGGTTCGCACAAAATATTTCAAATTGTCCATGTTTTTAGCATAACTATTGCTCCAAATGAATACAAATCTGTTGATAAAAAGTACTTTGTTTTTTCATGTCAAGATTATCTCTGTAATAATCAAGAATTTATGAATGCAAAAGTGAGTTCTTTTCGGAATATTTTTGAACACATGTTAATAATAATATGTACTTTATAGTTGACTCAATATCAAAAAGAAATTAACGATGCTGGTCTTGCAGTTGTGGTAAACTAATGCAAAAATGATGTTAAATTTGAAGCTAAAACATTTATTTTCAGCCATTTGATGGAGAAGAAAAATGTCTATTGTCTGATGGTACAGAAATTTTTTGTACTTCTGAAGCTCCTCCTCAAGTAAATTATCCTGAACTTTCTTTATCACAAAGCAATAAAAATGGTAGCAATAACAATGGCACAGATGCAACTCCTCCAAGTACAACTGTTGCTTCTGGAGCTGGTGCAGAAACAATTGGAAATGGTTTTGCTTTTTTAATGGCTCCACTCTTTGCATCTTTCTTTCTTCTTTAATGTTCAAATTTTGTTTTTGAATGTTTGAATTCTTTATCGTATTTTAATTGAATAAATAAAATTTTTTGTATAAATACTAAATATTGTATAAGCAGGACCGCAAATTAGTCCAAAGTAAGGGGGTGGAGAATCTCGATAATGAAGTTGTGGCCCTGATTTAGTAGCAGCTTAAGTGGATTACTGTAGTTTTGTTACTTCGAAATCGAATTATAAAAAACTTTATTTACAAATCTTTTTTTGTTGTTGTTAACCACATTTACAATACTACTGTATATTCACAAATATACAAAAAATATAAAAATAAAAATACGAAAATCAATGACCGGTAAAAATTAAAAAAGTAATAATCGATATTTTTTACGTTGTTTTTTTCAAAGTTTGAAAAATTACAGTATTTTTTTGTTGTTTTTTTTAAATTTTTTTTTAAAAAAATAGGTCCAAAAAATAGTAAGAAATAAACTAATCAAAATTAAGATATAAAAAAGTGTAATAAAAATTTAATCATTAAATTAGAAAATAAAAAAAAGTTTTTGAAAGTTGTTTATTTTTTCGTTTTCTGAATTTCCCAGAACATTGCCAGAGGCGATAGCAGCTTTCAAAAATCTGTTGGATTAGAAACTCGTTCAGCGCGTTCAATTTGTTCAATAATTTGTGCAAGTTTTCTTCGAATCTTTTTTTGATCATCTGCAGTACATTCAATTACGACAGATGCAAATTTTTGATCCACTGGTCCTGGTTCATCATCAGGACAACAGGCATTGAAGTATCGCTCAATTGTGCCTTTTGCAGCTGATAAATCTTCTTGCATTTTTTGTTGTACAATTTCAATCAGCTTATTTACTTCTTCTAAAGCTCGAGCTTGATCTTCATTTCTTGGGGTGAAGACTGAAACTTCAACAGCTCTACAGCGTTTCATTAAACGTTCAGATGTGGCATCAATATCTTCACGGTCATGAGCATCAAGGCGAAGGAAATCTGCATTAATTCGAACATTGTTCAAAGCATCTAATAACTGCTCCTTTTCTTGCTCAAGTTGGGAGGCCATTTCTCTGAAAATATAAGATAAGAGTTTACTGTGAATTTCGTTGTAAGAGATATATTGTAACTTTCGCTATAGGAGATACTGTTAGAATACGCATGTACTGTAACATTCGTTGTGGGAGATCTATGCTTTTCAAAATTCTGTTTTGAACATTTTCCAAAAATACTCATATGATTTTTTTACTCGAAGCCAATATTGACTTTTTAGATTTTTTTTCCCAACTTTAAGTGTGTCGTTTGTTTTTTGAGTCAAACAAAAAAAAGGAGAAAGAAAAAAGGGTAATTTGAGTAATGGGTTTTTAGAAAGGTAATATAACAAGTTTTTTGGAGGACAAAGTTAGAAATAATATCAAAAATTGCGATGAGTCATAAACTTTTGCATACTTTTTGTTGTTTGTTTGCAACTTTGTGAGACATTTTTTTATGATAGAAAAAGGTTAGGTTGTCTCAAGTGAAAGTGGAATTAGTGAATTGAAGGATTCTACAGTAATCAAAAATAAACGAACCTTAAAAGTTCTACTCGACGTTCAGCTTCATCAAGAAGATGAATAAATTTATTATTGCTTCCAGCATCAATTGAAGTCTTTTTTTCATTAAAAGCAGCTCGTCTCGCCTCAGCAGCAGCGGCAAAACCATTTAATGGAGGTGGAAGGGGAATTGCAACTTGTGGCTTCTTTTCTGTCTCTTCTGAACCTGAACCTGAACCTGATCCAGAATTTGCTTGTTGGGGTTGTTGAGTTTGTTTTGGTAATGGTGAAGATTGTTCAGATCGAATCTTTTTAACTTGAATCTCAGGTTCAATATTACTGCTGCCATTATTACTCATATTTGGGGAATCTGGAGCAGGTTGTCGGCGATCAGGGTTAAGTTCACCATTTGTGTAACTTGAAGCAGCATTATTAATTTCAACAGCACCTTTTGGAATTGGACTCTTAAAAATTTAATAAAATTAGAATTATGCCCTTTAAAAAAAGTTCAAAGTTATCTCTTTTTTGTTGATGGTGAAGTTGCTGTTGTTACCCGTTCAAAAAATTTGCGCATTTTTTTTTAATTATTTGGAATGTATCAGAAGGAAGGAGGTAGATAAAAATGGTGGCGGTGGTGTGAACACCAAAATGTGCAATAAATAAAACCAGTATAAAAAAAACGTCGAAAAATTGTAATCAAAAAATAAATATATGCTTTTTTTTCTTGTTTTATCGATGCTGTTTTTTTTTCTTTTTTTCTCTATTTTTTTTCTCGCAAAAAACACAACATTTTTCTTCTGTTGGTGGTGGTGATAGAGAAAAAAAAGTGAGGTGAAAATGGTAGGGTGCAAATGCAATATGTGTGCTATTTGAATGAGGAAAGCGACGACGACAACCATCAATGATTTGTACACGCTTTTTTTAAAAAAAAATTGAGCAGCAGCAGCAACATCGAAAAAAACAAACTTCAAAAAAATCGAAAAAGAAAAAAACGAATGTTTCGTAACTTTTTTTTAAACTTTTTTTAAAACCCCCAAAAATGCGCTTTGATATTTTTCTAGTAAAATCTTTGTGTTTATTGTAATCAACTTTTCTACCCTAAAAAAGTTGTTTATTGACATTCTTTTTTCTTTGAATTAATTATATGTGAAGATTAAAAAACAACCCCCGAAGAAAGAAAGAAAAATAAATGAATGAACGAACGAACCTTTTTTGATGGAGTTGATTGAGTTGAAGGCGAAGAATTATTATTGGGTGACGCCCTTTGAACGGGGATTGATCGTTCTTGGAATGATTGTTGGGGTTGTGGAGGTTGGGGTTGGGAAGGGGGTTGTTGATTGTAGGGCATTTGAGAGGAAGGAGATCCTCGATCAGTTGGAGGTCGAGGAGAACGAGAAGTATGACGATGTCGGGGAAGTGACCCAAATGCCGATGGCATTCCTTGTCCAAATGTATCATCAAAGAATTCGTCATCAATTAAACGAGGGGTTGAACCAAATCGCCGGGAGGGTTGTGGGGAACGAGAGAAGCCGCCATCTCGAGGGAAGGGATCTCGGGAGAATCCATCGAAAGGATCATGATGGAAAAATGGATCATCAACAAATGTCGTACGTGGAAGGCGCCCTGGTCCACCGTCCCTAAAAAGGATATAATTAAAAGATTTAGAGGGATAAGGTGGTAAGATTGTTGGTAAAAAACACTTAAAAAGTACAAAGGTTACTAAAATTTAACCTTTGTAAAATTCACATTGAATTAGGTTTTGCCTTTTTAAAACCCCAAAAAAGCTTTTAAACTTCCAAAATCGGTTAAACTTTGCTCAATTTTACTTTTTAGAAAACTTTAATCGAGTTAGAACTTTCTCGAAGCGATTACGAAATTAAAATTTTCCTACCAAATTCCTAAATTTTTACCAACAATCCTATTTTTTAAATAAATGCATTAAAAATTACATTTTTAACTTATAGTTTTTTTAACACCACAAAAAAATACAATATTTAATCGTTATTGATTTTGATTGACAGTTTGACAAGCCTTTAAAAGTTCAAATAATATATTTCTTTTGATGATTAAAAATAAGACACAAAAGTGGAAATAAGCGACTGCTTCTTTTTCACAAAAAAGAAGAATGGAAAAGAAAAAAGAACAATTGTGTAACAGAAAAAAAAAACAAATACAGACTTTTCGGAAGCGTAAAAATTGACTGACGAAAGTTGGGGTGACTTTTCTCAAAATTTTTTTCTTTTATGATCGATTTTTGATTTTATATAATTTTTTCAAAAAAGAAGCACTAATTTGGGTTGCATTAAAAAAAAGAAAAGGGCGGGGTTCTTCTTTTTTGTTTTTTTCTGTTGCTGTTTTTGTTGATGTCACCCTTCCCCTTCCCCCCGATGATAGGGAATGGGAAGGGGAAGAATTTCTGTGATCGAAGAAGAAGAAAAGGGACTGGCTTCGTTTTCCGTGATTGAAAAAACTCATTGTTTTCTGTTTTTTTTTTCTCTCCTTCTCTATCTCTGATTTTTCTATTCTATGATTTATGGAAACTAACAAAAACTAAAAAGGTAGGTAGACGGAAAAAGAAAAGAAGGTAGGGGATGATTCATTTATTACTTTTTATTTGTATTTTGTTTTTTTGTTGTTATCAGAGGCCTCTGCAGAGGCTCCTTCCCTTAGTACCAAAAAAGGAATGCAAAGAATTTTCTACAACGGAAAAAAATTTTAATCAACGTAAAAAACATGCATGCATAATATCGAAAATCTTTCAATTCTATTCTTTTCTTCTCTCGATTAAAACATCCCTCACCAAACATAAAACCGCTGATAATCCTTTTTTCTTTTTTTTCAAAAATGAAAAAAGAGAATCAAAAAAATTTAGGTCAAAAATTTATGCATAAAAACACGAAACAATCAAAAGTTGTTTCTCTCGTTTGCGTGTAAAAATAATTCTTCGTTTTTCTCAAATCTCTCCCATCAGCTTTTTTATTGTTTATCTGGTTTGGATTTCTTTCTTTAAAAATTATTATTATCGCTGAAAACGGAATGGATAAAAAGTAAAATTTGAAATAAAACAAAGAAAAATGCCTTAGGAAAAATATGTAATTTTTAGTCTTGTCATAGGAGATTACAGTAATCTCATTTGAAAAATTAAAAATTCAAAAATGAAAGTTTCTAGTTTTTTTGAAAAGAAGCAAAGATTATTTTCGATGATTCAGAAGATTAAAAAGTTCTGAAAAACGTGTACATTTGCATAATTTGCATAAAAGAAAAGACTATTACGAAATTAAAGAATTGTAATAGTATCATAAAAATCAATATCAAAGAGTACATTAGTTCAAAAGGATAAAATTTGTAGTCATTGAAAAAGACGAAGAATTCTAATTCGAATTCAAGTACTTCACGAAAGCGTCTCTTTAAAAGTCATCTAAAAGAACTTCTGTTTTTACAATTAACTGAACAAAGAAGAAGGATAATCGCTTTTGTCTTCCTCAAATAACACACTCAAAAGTTCTTCAAAATTTACTGACTTTGATCTTCTCTTTTTTAAGCGGGGGTTTCAAATTACATTGTGCACTTAAAGTGTACTGCAAAAAATAAAAACAAAGAAAAAGCTGCAATTGCAATTACTTAAAAATATCAAAAATCAGTAAATGTAAATAAAAAATTTGACGTAATTAAGACAATCAAACACCCCCATAAATTACTAGTTCTTATCGAAATTGACCAAATTTGAGGTCAGCTTCAAAGGCTTGCCAAATGTAATCAAAAAAGACATAAATTTTTTATTATCAATAATTATAAAATCAAAAAAATAAACAAACCTCGGGACCCCTAAATGGCGCATTTTAATAAAATGAGAATGTGGAGGAGCTGGTGACGCAATTTTGGCGGTTTTAAACTAAAAAAAATATATTCAAAGGCAATGAAATAAAAAAGAATGTTTTAAAATAATTTTAAACTTCAAAAACGACAAAAAGGGCCTTGAATCAGAGGTTGGAGGGGGCAAGAGCAGAATAAAAAAAATTAAACTCTAAAAAAGGGAGAAAAAACAGAAATACAAAAAAGGGGAGGCAATAGAAATAGAATTGTATTTGCTTTTTGTGGTTAATGGTTGTTTCCAGTTGCTGCCAGCAGCAGTAACCAGCATCGGCAATAAAAGTTATACCAACATCGTCAACAACCAAAACCGACCACTTTCAGCATCGACAGAAACAACAAAAACCGTCAAACAGCTGGAAAGCAAGTAAGCAACAGAAGCAGAATCAAAAAAATAGAAATGAAAAGGGAGGCAAAAATGAGGGAAAAATATATCAAACAGAAGAAGGGGAGGTGACACAAATTCAAAATTCACGTATGTGTTTTCTTTCACTCTTTTTATTTCATTTTCAATCAAGCTGGATTCTTTTTCTATTTTTTTGTAAAAACAACACGCAAAAAACAGCCTCAAACAAAATAAACTTTGAATTCATCAAAAACGAAAATACAAAAATTCAATGGCGCCAAAAAGATTAACAAGGGAGTTCGAAAAAAAATTTATAAGCTTTTTGTTGACAATAAAAAAGTAGGGTAAAACTTTGAATCTTTTATTATTCAACAAAGAAAAAAATAAAGCTGCTACTGTTCAATTTTGACTTTCATTTTTTTCGACGTTCACAAATATAATAAAATAAAATAATAATATTTAACCCAAAGCGGTTATTCGGATTCGGATGAAAAAAGAGAGGGTGGAGAAAGAATTATAGCTTTTTCTTTGATGTATTTGTTGTTGTTATAAACTATAGTTCGTTAGGCAGTTAGTTGTCAGTCAATCACATTCACACGGGAAGAAAAAGAGAATCGAGAGAGAGAGGCAGACATCATTTCGGGATGGATGAATAATATAATGAAAAATGTAAACCTAAAGAAGAAGAAGGAAGGAAAGACTCGATCCTATTCTTTTTATTTTTATTGCCACCCCGGACATTATCGCGCAGTTTTACTTTGACTTGACGGAAAACCGATCCACGCCTACCTTCTTTTTTGCTGTAAAAAAACTAAAATAATTTTTTTTAAAGTGTGTTAAGCTTTTAAAGAAACACGCGATTTTCGATAGATGAGGCTACCACCCGGTCCGCCTGCGCAACAACTTTTTTTTCATAATGATGATTTCCTCCTTCTTCTTTTTTTACATAATATTCAATTCCATCATCATCAAGGTCTTCCTTCCTCGTCCTCTTTTGCCTTCTTCTTCCGGACCGATGACCAAATGAAGAAATGAAATTGAATTGGAAAAAAAGAATCAGATTATTATTGTTATAAATTGGATTGTTACAAGGCGAAACGAAAGAAAACATGTTGTCTGAGAATGTGAATAGAAACGATGTAATAGCCGATGGTTATTCTTTTTTTTCTTCCCTATAATTACACCCTTCTCTTTTTCTCCTTATACGGTAACTATTAAGTCATCAAAAAAGGAAAAGAACCAGAACAAAGAAGGCGGATTTATTATTTACATCATCATCATCAAATTCAAAAATATATACATGCTCAATTAAATATACAAAAATTCAAATTCAAATATAAATTATTATTCAAGAGGGGTGAGATCCATACTATCATTGAATTCTAAATTTGAATCAATGGTGGTTTCAAGATTAATAATTGCATCAAAAGTTCGATTTTTTGGTTGAACAAATTTGTGCACGCCTTTATACGATAAAATAATTACAGAATCATCAGCAGGAATGTATTGAATTGAAAGAATTGGAGATCCAACAGGAATTTCCGAGATTACTGTAGCAACCGGAAGTTTTAGGACATCTTCAAGACTGTAGACAAGAACTTGCTAAAAATGAAAAGAAATGTTTTAAGAGAGATAAAGTCAATTATTATTATTTACCTCTGTATAAGTTCCAATAAAAACAAATTCAGAATTTGTATTCCCAGAAATAATTGAATCACAACATTCAGAGCTTTGAAGTTCGGATCGAAGTTTCCATTGCAAAAATTCGTCTTCAAGTCTTAACGACCATAACACAGCTGGTCCAATTGAAGATGAAACAAAGACACCAGTTTCGAGAAGTTCATCGTTACGGTCAATTAATTTGAGAACCGAAATTGGACCACTGAATTTTATTGCTTTTCTGTCAATTATCGTACCACTTTCCATTGTACAAACTGCAGCCATCACATATCCGGTATCAAATCCAACAACAGAAAATCGATAGCCTTGAGCAATCCAACAATGTGATTTAATTGCTGCTCCAGGAAGAGATCCAACATCAAGCACGGGAAAAACATCACCAATATTTTCAATAGATTCCAAAGATTTTTCAGAATGCTGAAAAAGTAAAAACAATCAAAAGCTTTAGATTAAAAAAGATAAATAAATAAACAAACATTTATTGCAAAGGTTCGAGCTTCAAATGAATGACTAAAAATCAAGAAATACAGTTCATTTGAGTGTAACGGTGATGTCATGGTTAAACGACAAAATGTTGGAGCATTTGGTAAATCAAATTTTTTCCAAAGTTCTGCAACGCCATGGCTGATTTTAAAGAATGCCGCAAAATATTTGATCGGAACAAAGAATTCATCATTGATAACCCAACAAGAAGCAATATAAAATTCTTCAGTCTTTCCACCAATCAAGGATGTATCAGTTGCAACAAGCTCTAACAAGCCATCTCTCAAATGTCCTTTCTTTTCATTCAACAATGGCATTAATTCTATACTTGTACCTTTGACAACCCAATGAACAGTTCCATAAATATCTATCACAACAATCACAGGCATTTTTGTTAAATCTAAAACTTCATTCATGCATATTTGGAAAAAAGATTATCAAAATACCAGCAGATAAAATATGTAAACTATAAGTATTACAGAACGGAATCGGTTTGAATAGGGTCAATTCCCAGTCATTTACTTTCTCCATTTTCTTCTTCTTCTGCGTCTTTTTGTTGTTGAAGTTCTAATTGTTCGAACTTTACAAGTGGTACAATTTCAACAGCACTAACAGCAACAGTTTGTGGAAGAACCTTCTTTTTGAGCCACGAAGCTTGAAGCGGTTT
>JAMRXY010000127.1:0-46418 GCA_024447195.1 Panagrolaimus sp. LJ2414 | reverse complement strand
AACATCAATTCATAGCTATGATGAGCTTGCAAATACGATTGTGAAAAACATTTACAACTATGGAAGCTCAGAATTCAATAAAAATTACGACAATTTTTGGATTGGGCTTAGCTCAAATAACAATGGGCGCACATGGAAATGGGTAGATGGTACAGCTTATGATTATTCATATTGGATGCCAGGATATCCCAATCAAGAAGGAGCACCCTGTACAAATCTTAATTACTGGAGACGAGATGCTTTCGGAATGACCAACGGAAAAGATTGTTCTCAAAGTTTTTACGGAATTTGTCGGATTTAACATTTTTGCTTTTCATGCAAAACTTAAAAACTTTTTGTTTTGTTCATTTAAATTTTTTAATTTCATCTTGATTTAAAAAAAGTTTATTAATAGTTAAAAATTTAAAATTTGAATAAAAAAATTATTTTAAAATAGATCGAAATATTACACCCATAATATCCGTTAATTCTTCAAAATCAATTAATAATATCTGGCACAACTTCCATCCTTTCTGTTGAATAGGTCTTGCAAAAATGCTTAACTTTTGATTTCCAGTTCCGGCCAATTGCTTCAAGGATTTCAGGGAATTTGGAACAATTAATGAATTGACAATTGTTGAAGGTTGAGGGGTTAAAGTCCAACTCAGCTTATACAAGGCATTATTCGGCAGCGAAGAAAGCGTATTAAAATTTTGAACTTGTTCTTGATTGTATGCAATCATTTTATCAACATTATCCGAATTTGCATATGAATTGATCATAGCTTCAGCAGGCCAAAATTGTGGATAATGTTCAATTGTGACATTGTCACTAAACGTGACAATTAATCTTTGATTTTTTGCAATCATTTCTGCGATTGTTAAATCTGCAAAAGTTTTTGTTCGTGGAAATAACCATGGTGAAAGTAATTTAAGAATCATATCTCGCAAAGAATCCAAATCGCCTTGGGTCAAATTAGTTGCAGCAAAATGGGAAACTTCAATAATCAAAATTTCTGATGGATGTGTTTGTAAGAATTGTTGTAGCCCCGAGAGATGATCTCGAATTGGAAGACCCAAATCAAAATGATATGAACACCAATGTGTGCCATTGAAAGCTGCTCGAAGATCAAAATATCGCATTCCATCTTCAGCTTGTTCTTGTAAAGTTCGATTTTGTGCTTCCGCCCATGGAATAATTACATCTTCAACAGGAATTCCAAATTGTTCAGCAATTTTAATTATCTCATCCAAGAATGGATCCCCTGCGGGATCGGGGGATAACGCAGAAGTGATAATAAAAGATGCAGCGTCATGAGTTCCGGGAAGAGTAATTTCATATAAATGTAAATGACCAATATTTGGTAAAAGTTGTTCCATCCAAATACTGGTATTTAATTGAGGTTGTTGGGATTGAATTAATTCTGGATACTGTAGGATTACAAATAACAAAGATATTAACCTAAACATTTCTTTCCTTTTTATCTATTGTAGTGTTTTACAAGTACAAAACAACAGAAAAAAAGATTGTGTCAAGGGATGGGTGTGTTTAAGGAAGTGAAAAGCATGCTTCTTTTCTATTGTCATAAAGAATATCAGTCATAAAAAAGTTAAGCATTGGTTTTGTGATAAAAAATGAAGTAAAATCGATAAGTGTAACCCCGGTATTTAATTGTTCTTTCTCTAAAATAATCACTGCTTTCACGCAGCCACAACCGTTGCCATCTTTCGGATATTTTAAAGTTGTACCATATTTGTGGTTACTGTAACTTACAGTAAGTACAAACATTAGCCAAATCTAACACATTTATAAAACCATAAATAATTATTTATTAATTAAAACTTCCAAAAAAACAATAAAATAAACAACAAAGAAAAAACCAATACCAAATTTCAATAAATTACTATTATTATAAAATAACCATATATAATTTAAGGCAATACCATTGAATAAAAAGTGAAAGATATGCCGCTTCCAGAACAGAATCAAACATAAATTCCAACCCAAAGTGCTAAGAAGATAATTCCAAAACCAAGAAAACCAGCAGCCATTAAAGCAAGGAGAACTTCGGTGACGAATGAACGCTTCTTTGTTTCAATGGTGACTTCTTGAATAAAGAAGTAAGCAGTTGAGACAAGACCAAGCCCGACAAGGATGAAAGTAAATTGAGAAAATAATGCGGGATTCACGGGTCCACCATATGGAGTCATTTGTGAAATGTCAACAGCCATCTTTCAATTAATAGGGATTGAAGGACCTAAAAATTAAACAACCTTAAAGCCATCTTCGAAAACGGAACTTCAGACTAGTTAAAGTCTGCTCCAAAACATTAAAAATAAATCAGCGAAAAGAACGCTTTAAAAATCAGAGTATTCAAATAATAAACAAGAAAATCAAGTGTTTATTTACAGTAATAATACACAAGAAAAAATTCAAAAGATGCACAAACACGTTTTTTTCGAATCGACTAAAATTTTAAACCGAACAAAAAGAAAAAGTCATAAAAGATCAAGAAAAAATTTATACGGTAAGTAAATACAAAATATACACTTCATCAAGTCACTTCATTATCAATTAATGAAAATCACGATCAGGGAAAAGTGCAGGAGCAAGAAGAGTCCAAGCATAAATTCCAATGCAAAGCCAACTTGAAACAATTTTGACCCAGACTGATGCCATATTGCTGTTGAGATGAGTGAGATCAGAATCAGGTTTATACCAGCTTGTAAGAGTCATCATAACGTAAAGAGAGGCGAGTGCAAAAATAAAATGGAAGAACGAGTAAGAATATTGAACACCTTCTTTTTCATTGTCATAAACGTTGTTTGCTTCTTCATCGGATGAGGGGACTGCTTCAGAAGCTAAAAAGAAGAACATATTAAAAAAAGTCATCAAATATCACAACAGAGATACAAGCAAAGAAACGGTTAGTATAATCCCTAATAAGCTTCCCACAACCACAAGGACCGAAATATTATTCTAAGCTAAGCAGTGTTAGTTTTAAAATGCTTGTGTCTCTTTTCCCACCTGGATGATAATCCAGTGTATCACGGGACTCACTCAATGGAATTTCATCTGATTCCGCACCTGAAGTACCAATTTTACCGATAGATGTATTTGAACCAGTTCGGATTGCAGCATATAAAAGACAGAGGAACCAAATGATCAAAGAAATAATTGATTGTGCAGGTAATGGAGTTCCAAAAGCTCCATCCTGAGGTCCTTGATGTCCAGGAGTTGTATGATTTGTCCAGATACTAATCAATGAAGGATTACATTCTCGATCAGGATTATTCATCAATGCGGACCATGTAAGATACATGGTATACAAAGAAATGAATGAAGATTGAAGAAGTCCAGAATGTGGTAAATGATCTTGAACTTGTGGAAGAATTGAAACAACCGAAACAATAACGCAAAGGATCAGATTAAACGAAATGATAAACTTTGGAAGATAGCATGAGCCTCCCTAAAATAAACACGTTAACTTCAAAAACATCTTTTAAAATAAAATGCATACGGTAGTGTAGAAAAGGAACATCAAAACAACGCTAAGAATGCCCAAAGCATAACAAGATGAAGTAAAGGTAATGAGTCCAGCGATGCATGCTCGAGAATCAGATTCTTCAGCTTGTCCAACCCAGGACTCAGCAAGTCCATGTGCAAAGTCAATGATAAGAACAAGTTGAATAAGGATAAAAAGGAAGCCACCGATCATTCCAATCCACATAAGTGCTAAAAAGCATTAGTGTAAACTTCCATTAAATTTTTAATAATAAACATACGTCCAGCAATATGTTCAGATCGAATATAAAAGAATCCAAAGATCATGCCCGCCATAAGCAGATACTTGAAAAACCAAAAGCCATTTTGAATCTTTGATCGAAAATCATTTGATGATCTGACACCAAGCATTAACAGAGTAAAAGCGAAGAAGAAGGAAGCCATTCCAGCACAAAGACGATAAACCGCTTGAAATCCAGTTGCATGAGAACAATTAATATTAAGTTGATCACAGAACCAATTTGCCTAAAATATACAAATATAGTAAGGTAAGCTTTTTGAGAAACAACACTCATAAAATTAATTAAACCTACATTAGCTAATTTCTCTTGAATCCATGGAGCCAGCATTAAACAAGAAACCAAAGTTCCAACAAGAAGCATCAAAGCATACATAATTCGGGAGGTTGTTGAACTTGCAGTCCGAGGACATACGGCACAACAAAGTGAACATGCAGCACTTCCAAAACAGCATGCAACCTGTGAAAGAATCATTATATTAGTAGTTATCCAAGTTATAATCAACGGTAATAAAAAGTTAAGGAAGGAAAAATTTTTACATCAAACTAAAAATAAAAATGCATATACAACAGTTATGCAAATGTTATATTTTGGGATAAAATTTCAAACTTATTATTGTTGGTAATCTACAGCATAAAGAATGCTATTCCACCAACGTAATTTAGCAGTTTGGAAACTTATATTTGTTTATCAAAGCTTCCAACAACTTTGCCTTCATGGATTACAAAAACTTTACAAAAATACTTACGGATGATGCCACCCATGGCAGACCAAGGACGAGTCCCATTTTTTAATACAGAATTTATTACAGTAAATTACAGACAAAAATTTAATACAAATGTTATCTCTAAAAAATGTATTGATTGAAAAACGCTGCTTTCTTTCAAACAAGCAAATGAAAAATAAAAAACGTCACACGACTGTTTTCGTTTTGGTTTTGGCAAAATGTGTTGGACATCGCGGGCTTTTTAAAAAAGTAATTACAAAAATAAAATCATTTGAATATTTAATTGACTATTGTATGAGACAAAGGATACAACCAAAAATATAAAAAAGTTAGTTTAGTCGTTTATAAAATGTCAAGATTTTCAGTGATGTCATTTTTAAGGAAAATAAATGAACTGCATGCATTTTATAATTTTGAAAACCTTGTTTTAAAAAACCTTGTTTTTAGCAAACTCAAATTTTATAAAACAAATTTAAGAATTGTTTTACTGTAGCTGGTAACAGTTTTTACATTGACACATGTTAAATTTATTCATTTGCATATTTTTTAAACCCAAAAACGTCCAAATTTTTTAATTACTCAAAAAATGTGACATGTTTAAAGCAATGAATTTTTTTGTCGAAGCAAGGCTATATGGTTATTGGGTTATAAAATATGAATGTATGCAAATTAGAGAAATAAGCAATAACTAATGGATCCGAAAAAAAGAGAAAGAAACGGAGAAAAATGAAATAAAATGCCATCCTTGAGAAACCATAAAAGCTGGCATTTTTGGATGTTTACCCAAAAAGCTTATGTCGCCGTTAAAAGAATTGACATTGAAAATAATAAAAGGATCATATCGGTTGTGGAGTAATTTCAAACATTAAATTTTTTAAAAATATTGAAATTAAAATTTTTGGAACCAAAAAAGAACAAAATTTGAAAAGTGAATGAAAGTGAAAATTAAAAGGACACACATGTAAAAAAGCATGTGCTTCAAATAGTTCATTTTGTTTTTTGCTGGTTCAAGCAAGTTTAAAAATGTCGCCTTTTTTATGTTTGCGCGCTTTCCCCTTCTTTCCTTCAATCGATGTATGTATGTGTTTTTAACGCTCATATTCCATTTGTGTTCGTTTGGTATTTCTTCTTCTTCTTTCTTTCTTGCATGACAGCCAGCCATCTGTCTCTTGTATGTTATGTTATATTACTGCTACATCAACCAACATCTATAACCAAAAAAGGAAAGGAAAAAAGAATGTGCGTCTTTTGAAGCTGCAGCAGTAACTTTCATTTACTTCTTTTCATCGTTCGGCGCCAGCGAAGTCGGCGCTTCTGCAAAAACTCCTTTTCCCGCAACAACAACCAACAACGGCGCCAATGTCCACTCTTTCTTCCTTTTTCTTCGTCTTCCCCTTAGGCGTTTCCATTTCTTCTTTTATTTTCCCTTTTCTTTTTAAAAAATTTATTTTTGGGAAAAGAATTCAAAGTAACCAAAACCAAAGAAAGAAAAATTTGAAAATGCCACAAAAAAGCTTGAAGAAGAATGAAAAATTGCGAGAAATGATTCCATCGGGAAATGTTGTATCTCTCTATTCTTTTTTGGTGTTTTTGAACAAAACTTTCTTTTTATTTTTGACGGATTTTCTTTTTTTTGTTTTTCTTGTACATTATCATTTTTTTTCATTTCAAATTGTTGCTGAGTGAGTTAACACTACGATCTTTTTTAAGTGCCTTCTGTTTTTTATTTTTTATCTCTAAAATTTTTTCAGAAATATTTGCCACAAAATTTTGACTACATGGATCTCAAATGTCATTCTCAAGATTTGTGCCAATGTTGAACATTAAATTGTGCTAAACTGTAAATTTACTAAGTCTTCCACATTTTTTCGTTACAGGCTGTTTTCAAATTTTTATCATTTTTAATCTAAATTCCTTGCTAGTTTTATCAAGTTGGAATGCCTCATTTAAAAAATGCCAACAATCTTCTAAATGCCACCCCTCAAAAGAACCAACAGTGTTCATCATTTCTTTTCTTTTTTTTTATTTTTGACAAACCATGCATTTTTTATTGCTCATTTATTTTTGTTATTTTTACTTAAAATTACATCCTTATAATGTCAAAAAAATTTAACTATGAACTATGATATTTTAGTTTTGTTTATTTTTCAAAAGAATTGTTCATTCTTGTACATTGAATAATTTTGCAAACCTTTTTTTGTTAGCAAAGATTAACTTTTGACCTCTTGTTTTACACGCATATTTGTTTTTTAAAGAATTAACTAAAACAAAATTAAGTTGATTTTTAAACAAATTTCTTTTTTCAATCAGTAAAGTTTAGGTTTTTACAGTTTAAGTCAAAGTTGTTGCAATTGTTTTTAGAAATAATTTTTGGATTGTTATCTTTTAGTATGGGTTACGGTAGATTTCTATAATGTTGCAATTACATAATCGAATACCCTCTGATTTTTGTTGTTTTTGTTTAATAAATGAATTTTATTTTTTCAATGAAAAACTCTTTTAATTTAAAAGAAAGTTTTTATTGTTTACCCATTTTTTTCTTCCATCCATTACTTTTATTTTTTCCTTCTTCTTTCATCTTCTAAGTGTTCGAAGTTGTTGATCCTCCGAAGTCCCTAAAGATCTTGTTTCTTTTTTTCTGATATTTCCCAATAGCATTTTTTTATATTTTTTATCCAACAAAATCAATAAAAATAAAGATTTGTACTTTTTAAAAAATTGATCGATCCCACTTTTTTGGAATGTTAAAAATGATGAATAAAAAATTAAACCCGTTAATTTTTTACGCGATATTGGTTAACGATTTAAAAACAGAAGTTTGATGAAAAAAAGAAAATAATAGTTTTATGAATTATCGGTTCATATTTAAAAAAAAATTCGATCCGCGGTTTTTAAAGAATCGTTGTGTTTAATAATATACAAATTTACAAAATTTTCAGCTTTCAACTTTTTAAAATTTATTTATTTTATTTCTGTTCAAAGAATGAAACTTTAAAATTATTTAATTTCCTGTTGAAATTTCCATTGTTTCAATTTTATTTTATTTTTCTTTGTTTTGCATTTAAATGTCGTATTTTCTTCGGCATTTTTCTTTAACCGAGAATTGCCCCTCAACTTCTGGCTCAACAAATTTTGATGAAGCTGAAAATTCAATCAACAATACATTACTCGATTTATCCACAGATTCTTCATTATCCCTGTTACAAAGAATTCAACAACAATCTTCAACAAGGGAATGTTACTCTGAATTACTGCTAAAATGTGCAAAACTTATTTTTAAAAATGCAATTTTGGGGAATCCGGCTTTGATTGAAAAACATTTAAAGGGTAAAAAAATGAATAATTTAATTTTTGAAATCTCATTTATGCAAATTTTCTAATTTTAGATAATCCTGATCCTTCTGGAGATAATTTGGATATTGTTGCCGATAATTTAAAATATTTAGAAGTTATTGCCTCACCTTCTTTATTTGGTGCAAATTTTTTAGCATTAACGACAACGTTAAAGTAAGTGAGAAAAATTATTTTAACAAAACACTTTTGTACACATAATTCTCTCTCACGTTTTTCTCATTTTTTTAGGACGACATCATTAACACCAAATAATTCCGTAACGGCTGCTGCTGCACAACAATCAAATAATGAATCACAATATATTGTAGCGGCAGCAGCGACGACATCCTTTGGCTCATTTCCAGCCACCGGGGTACATGCGGCCGCCACAGCAGCAACAACGACCGACGCAAGTCCAAACGTACGTTTCACTTTTTTAGAGGGACTTAAAAAAAGAAGGGAAATGTCTTGTGAATTTTTTTGACGGCCGAATGCATAGCCCTCTTGGCTTAGTGGCAGAGCGTTGGTCTTGTAAACCAAAGGTCACTGGTTCGATTCCAGTAGGGGGCAATTCCTTTTTGTACTCTTTGTCGAACTAATACAGTGAAAAAATATCTGCTTTTTTACATTTTTTGTATAAATAAATTACCGTAAACGCAACAGAATTAAATAATGCTATAAAAATTACTTTGAAACTAAATTTTAAATAACTACTTTTTAGAATCGAACAAATCATTTGATTACCGTTGGCTTGGATTCTGTATTTTCTGTATTAACGGAATTAAATAAACGTGACCCAGAATTATGTGCCCAAGCCCTTCAACAGCTTTTACAATTACTCCAAACAATTCCCCCTGAGGGGATGATCCATGAATCCAAACAAGTTATTCAAAGAATGCATGAATTGTTAAAAACTTTAAGGATAGAAGGTAGTTATTACATATTTGAATAAATACAGTAATAAATAATTAAAGGGAATTCAACTGTCAGCTCATATGCAAATGCATGTTTGGTTTCATTGGCAATTGCCAGAGGGGAACCAGAAATGTTATTTTCTGCTGTGAAATGTTTGTTGTGTGATGAGAAGGAAAATATTCCATTTAATCAATTGACCTCAGAATTTAATCCACTTCCAAAGAATTTTCAATCCATGGCATTTACAGTTCAAAAGCTGGTTCAAAATGGCACCTTGAATTTTGATGCCTTTAGTTTTTGTAACACAGCCATCACAGATCACTCGGAATTTGTTTCCTTTGAACTTGAATATTCTGGTTCCTTTTCATCAACGGAATTTTCGGAAAATTCAAATGTCTCAAAAAGTTGCCTAAATTCTGATGGATCTTATTTGTATATTTTGAATAATTATGGCTTATTTAAAGTTGGCACCGGTTTAAGTGAAACTCAAACGGCGAGAGTTTTGGCGGTGAATGAAATGTTGAAATTTATTGATGGTTCATCACTGATAATTTGTCATGAATCATTATATTTGAGAAGGAAGCATTCCACGCGACTTTGTGTAATTGATAAAGAAACCCTCAGGGAAATTGGTGAAATTATGTTACATGCTTCTTTAACGGAAGGGATTTTATTTGCGGATGGAAAATGTTTTTATCAGGGAACTTTGGATGAACAATGGAATTTTATGGTGAGTTTGGGGTACTGTAGTTCAACAATAGCCATTATTTAAAATTCTGTTATTTTACAGTAACATGTGTTTGGATTACTGTAGATGTATATAAATTATAAACTAAATTACTATAGCTGTACAGTAAATAAATTTTGGATTACTGCCATTCTGCAGTAATCTAAACAGTTGATTACGGTACAAAATTTTAACAATTCCATTCTTACTGTATCTTTACAGTACCCATTATTAAACAACCTTTTCACTTTTCCAGATAACTCCACTTGATGATTCTTTTGGAATTTTAATGAATCAAAAACACAAACATTCCAATCGATTGGTTGAATTTAATTATTCAATTTTTGGTGACACAAATGCCTTTCAACAAAAACTCATAGATTCAATACCTTCTAATCTTCAAAGTAACTAATTTCAAAAATTTGCATAAACATGATATTACGTTTTTTAGTGATTGCAATTGATCTCCAGTTTACCGAAGATACGGGATTTTTATTAACAAGAACGGGTGAAATATATTACGTTGGTAAAGGATCTGCATTTTTTCTTACTGTAAGAGTTATGCAAATTTGTAAACAAAAATTACAGTATAATTTCTTTGTAGGATTCTGAAAACTGGACAGATTTAAGCATTTCTGAACATATAATTCAAATGCATCTTGATCCATATGCAAATTGTTTATTGCTCCGATCCGGGGCAGGTCACTTATGGATCATTGGAAATCCAATTGGAAGTTTGGACAGTCAAATTCCACATGGGAATAATAGTAAAAAATTTAAAAAACTTCGAATTCCTCATAGGTTTGGGAAAATATTACTGTAATTTTCAGAAAAGTAAAGTTTATTTTTAGAAAAAAGGGTACATCAATTTCTGGAATCCCTGGAGCCTTAGGATATGTAACAGATAATGGAAAATGTTATTTATTTGGAAGACATATTGCTTCCAGTAACAATGATAACGGGCAACTGACTGGATTTGATGGATTTTCGGTTGCATCTTTGGGGGTTGGAAAAACTCATATTGTTGCAATCAGTAAAACTGGATTAGTTTATACTTGTGGATTAAATAATTTAAATCAATGTGGCAGGGATGAAGTAAGTTACTGTAAAGTAGAGTTTAATATTCATTTAGTTACTGTAAAATAGAGTAAAAACTTTAAAAAAGTCATTTTTATGCAATTTTTGTTTTCTTGCTTTTTTGAAATTACTGTAGCAATTTAAAAACCTTATAAACAAAAACGCTGGAAAATTTGCATAAAGTTATTTCTGAACCCCTAATCAAAAAGAAAGTTGCCCCATGCTGGAATCGAACCAGCGACCTTCTGTTTACGAGACAGACGCTCTGCCACTAAGCCAATGAGGCCTCAGCCGAAAGTTGAGAAAAAGAGCCAGATGGGAAAGGAAGGACGAACGACTTGCTTGCATTTTTTTGAGTTCTTTCTATTTTTTAAAAAATTTTTTCACTCTTTCAAAAAGTGAAAAGTGTCTCAAAAAATTTATAATTGCAAATTTTCAAATTAAATAAACATTATTTTAGCCAAATATTTTACCTCAAGCAAAAGCCATTCAACCGATTTCTCCATTTAATTTTGGAACTCCATCAAAGTCATCCCCTCAGGCATCCCCAAATCGAGCCACATCCCCGGCAAGCTACTGCTTTCCAGGTGAACATTTATTTATCAAAGATGCAGCATCAATTTGCATGAGATGTGGAAAATGTTCGGGAAAGAATGAAAAATGTCCAACAAAAATGGAAACCGGTGGAATGAGAAAAATTTATCTTCAAAGAGGAATGTTATGTGTCTGTGAATCCCAAGAATCTGTTTGTCTTCGATGTGGAATTTGTCAAGCTTGTGCAGAATCTGTGAATCTTAAACGATATCGTGAAGATGAAAAAGGCTCTGATGAGGCTATCAAGGCTGCAGTTGCTTCTGCTACCGTAACCCCACAAGGTGGACAACTAAGCCCTGCCAGGCTGGTCCTGCAAGGGGATATCAAGGTTTCAACGGTTAGCTGTGGAAATTATCATACAATATTACTTTGTGCTGATCGATCCGTCTACACATTTGGGTCAAATTGTCATGGTCAACTTGGCACTGGAGATACCGAAAAGAGATCCGGAGCTTTTAAGCTTAATCTTCCTTCAAATATTCAAGTCGTTCAAGCTGTCGCCGGCGCAAATCATTGCATCCTTCGAACATTGGATGGACAAATTTTAACTTTTGGTGCATTTAAGAATGGTCAACTTGGACGATCCCCTCCCACAAATTGCCCTGCAGAAAAGAAATGGTTTGCAGAGCCAACTTTTGTGGAGGGATATGGACAAGCCTCAGGGATTATTGCATCCTGGATTGCAGCAGTTGGAGATCGAACAATTATTCAAACTCAAAAACAAATTTTTACAAAGCAAATGTTAAATGATGCAAGAGTGACAGCTCGAAAAGATTGCTTGATAATTTTACCCCCTGCAGGCATGACAGGTGATTATGTGGTGATAAATAGAATCACAGGAGAAGTGATGCAATTTAAAATGGATCAAGAAAAATTTGCATATATCAGGTATGTGCCGCTGTTAAACATGACTAAATAAAATGAGACTTATGCAAATTTTTTAGTTTTTCATTAGATCCATATTATCCGCTGCTTTGGACTTTCAATGATGAAACATTTCGGATAACGGCATATTCGGATGCCAAAGCTGCAGAAGAAGAAATTTTATTGCCGATTTCAAATTTGGAATCCCTTGCCACAACCATTTCAGAAACTGTCCCTCATCAAGAGCCAGATATCCTCAAAAAGCATCGACGCCTTCTTCAATGCACAGAACTTTGTGTTCCATCTGAAAATGATCCAGAATTCAGTGATACACAGCTGGCAATTTTTATTTTAAATTCAATTTATTCCATGAGTGTTTTTGCTGCCACCGGAAAACTCGAAGAAACGGCACGAACAGCTTCTTCAAAGATTTCAAAAATCTCGAAGCAACGACCTCGATCCACAAAACAGATTCCAGCAACAAAGATTCAAAATTTTGAGATAAATTTGGATCATGAAAATGGTGGATTTTGTGGCCTGAATCGATTTGATTCATTTGGAGGCGGATGGGGATATTCGGCACATTGCGTTGAGGCAATTCAATTCAAAACTTCTAAATCTGTTTATCTTTGTGGAGTGGGGCTTTTTGGTGGTAGAGGTGAATATGCTGCAAAGATTCGACTTGTAAAAGTCGTTGGTGGAGATGTTGATGAACAATGCGTTGAACTTCTCGCTGAATCCGATGAAACTGTCTATGAATGTGCCCCAAGGGAAACTGCCGTACTACAATTCAATAAAAAGGTTTTGGTAAATGCTGAAGAATGGCATGTTTTATGGGCACAGATACAGTAAGATATTTAGATGATTATACAAATTATTTGAAAATATGCAAATTTCAGAGGTCCATCATCTGATTGTGGAGCATGTGGAAGGGCAGTTGTAATGGCCACAGGGGAAGTGGAATTTACATTTCGGAATTCTATTCTTTCCAACAATGGCACAGATATTGAAGTTGGACAAATCCCTGAAATTTATTACACCCTTAAAGAAGGCGATGAAGGATTGGATGAAATTCAGAAAAAGCCATCAGAAAAACAGCTTTCACAAATCTCCGATGAACTTCCACTTATCTCTTCTCAAACCCTTTTCACAATTACTCCAACAACAATTTTGAATCTTTTTGGCATTTTTGATTGGGCAACAAAGGGCTCATTTGCATCCTCCTCAACACAAGATTATCCAGGATTACCGGATGAAGAACAAAAATGGAAGCAAGAAAGATTTGGATTTGTTGCAATTATTGCTTTAAGAATGTTACGATTGTATATTGCAATTTTATCTTCTCAAGAACCAAATGCCGAAAGTGAGGATGATGCAATTGAAGGCGGCGAAAAACGAAAATCAACACAGTTGGATGCATTTGCAAATCTAATTATTGATTTTTCGGGAATTCTAAAAAATATCTTTTCTATCGCTGATGAAAAATTATTTATTCAGGTATGTTATGGGGGGCTACGGTAGGAATATGCAAATTTGCAAAAAGTTTGAATTTAATTTTTGAAGATTTTTTTGAAAATTCTTGATCAAAACGTACAAAATTTCTAATACAAATCTTTCGAAAATCAGTATTATGCAAATTTACATATCACCAGATTAGGTTACTGTAATCATGTTATATTTACAGGACAAAATTGGTTCCCTTGTTATTAATGAAACAGTTGATGCTTATGTTGCATGTGCCGAGCTGTTACTTCCATCTCCAATAATCCTTCGGAATCGGTTGTCACAAGCAATTGCCCGAGAACAAAGAAATTGGTCATTGTTGGCATTATTAAGAGCCTGTGAAAAATTGGAAGCTTCAGCCCTTCAAGTTTTAATCCCAGATTTTGGGGATAAAATTGTTGAAGAAGTCGTTGATAATAATAAAACTACTGCAACAGCTGCGGATAATTTGGGTGACAAACTTTCAAGATACTTTTTTCCGACCCAAAATGGCGCACAAGAATTAACCGGATCTGGGATTGTCAGATTTTTATTTGATTTGGGTTTTGCTTCAAAAGAATCAACGGATGATGTATGTTTATGCAAATTTTAGAAGTATAATATAAATAAAAAATGTTCCAGGATATTTTATTTCATCGACTTAAAGAAGCTGCCCAAAGGCTGATTGTTGTTTATGCCAAGGCATTGGTGGCCAGTAATTTAAAGCATGAAGCTGGTCCACCGCTACAAGCAACCGATACTCGATTTAGAAGATTTAATAGTCATCTAAATTGGGAGACTGGAAATGGAGCCTATGATGCCATTTCATTTAAAGTTGATGACCCTGGAATTACAATTCATGGGGTTGGAGTTTTCATTGGAGCTGCCGTAACCGGGGATTTCACTTTTGAGCTTGAGGTTAACTATTTTATTTTTAGAGATAAATCCCTAAACACTAATTTTATAGACTTTGGTAAATACTGGTGACCTTGCAAATGAATGTTGGTCTTTGATTGAACAACAATCTGGAACCATTCGTGATTCATCTTTAACCAATCATTCAGATGTTCAAGCCGTGGCACAACAAAAACTTGTTAGTGGCATAAAATTAATGAAACCATTTTTGCTTAAACCTGACCTAACTTATGCTGTTCGACTTCATCTAAGTGCTGGAAAAACTTTTTATGGCGAAAGTAAGCTATTTCAGAAGGCGGATTGACATATTTATGCAAATTTTTTACAAATTTTTATAAAATCTCCAACTAAAATTTAAAAACTCCAAAATTTTACAAATTTGCATATTACTACTATGCGCATTGTAAACCTTCATTATGCAAATTTCAGGTGGTCAATCCACGCTAAAACTTATCAATGGCTCAAAGCTTCATTTTCTTCCTTGTGGTCTTAGCAGGAATGGAACTTCAATTGTTCGAGGCCAAATACCGTACCTTGTTTACAGTATCGAAGAACCAAAAAAAGTGAAACCTCTTGAAAAAGAAATTTCAAAATTTTGGGAAGTTGAAAATAAAACTCATAATATTTTTATTGAAATTATGAGACTTTTGTCTCAAAAATTATCATATTTAACAGCGCTGAGTAATATTGGAAGCCATGAACGAACAATTTGTTCCCAGTTGATCTCCTATGCTACCGTATTCCTTGAAGCAAATCCAACCTTGGGATTTAATATTATTTCTGCGATTGATGAAGTTATTCCGCTGATAACGACAACTAATGCAGATGAAATAAAATTGATTAATAAATTTCCGGAGATTTCGACAGTTGAACTAAAACCAAATCAAAGTGTAACAACGGCACATGAAAAGCCTGGAATTGTTCAAACTTTAATTGAATCACCACATCCATACCGATCTGGGCATATCTTTAGTCAACAGATAACCTTCGAATCAACAATCGAATTTATGTGTATTCGATTTCATGATGAATGTCAAACTGCCCAGCCTGATGATTGCCTATGGATTTATCTTGGGCATTTAGAAAGTAACTGCTATTATCCAATTGGAAAATATTATGGCACAAAGAATTGGCCTGAATTTCAACTTCTTCTTCCTGGAAATAAACTTTGGTTTGTCCTTGAAACAGCGATGCCCGGGGAAGATCTGGATCCAACAACAATGTACGGGTTCCGATGTACCGTTGATGGATACTGTAGTCGACCAAATAAAAGTACGGTATTACCAAATGGAATGTTGGAGCAACAATTTGCATGGCTTGTTTCATCGGCTTGTCGATTACTTGTTCAAGCTCCAAGTTATGGCAAAAATGCCAAAAAGCTACAAGAAAGAGAAGAGATAATGCATGAAATAATTCGAAAACATGGAACTCTCCTTAAAAAAGGTCTTCATATTGATCAAATTCCAAGCATCAAAGATGCCATCAGTAAAAAATATCCACCAATTGTTGTAACTCAAGGTAGGCATCAAGCACATATGTTTTTGATGTAACAGGATTGTGACAGTTTTTGTCACAATTCAGTTACAAAACATCTCTAACATAAACGTATTTTAATACCTATTCCAAAAATTATGCAAATTTCAGAGCGGACTTTCCTTGATGAATTTATTCAAGCTTCACCAGAATCTTCAGCCGGCCGATTAGCAAGGGCACTTTCATTTGATCAATCATTTGTGGATTTAAGTTTATCAACAATTGAAATTGAAGCTGTTGAAATTTCGGTCGGGAAACCAGTTGGACTAGTTTTGGTTCAAAAAGATCAATTTAACAAAGATGCAAAATGTACAAATCTTTCAATTGAAATTTCAATTACTTCTGCTGATGATGTTGTAACACATGATTTGGCATTTGAACAAGATTTACAAAATCAAAATAGTCCACAACCAGCTTCAAGTAATACAAGCTTAAATACCGATGATCAACAAAATTGGAGGCTTGGACAAGTAATTGGAAATGATGGCTTCCAGACTTTGAAACAACTGCAAATGGTTAGTTTTATAAAGTTAACACTATTTTGTTGTGACAAAAATGTGACAAATGTCACATTTTCGTTACATAGACACTTTTTTTACTCAACTTGTTTAAAATTAGGTGAAAAGTTTTACATTAAATTAGCATACACTTTTATAATGTCACAAAAATGTGACAAAATTTGTCACAGATTGTTACAACGATAAAAAAACTTAATTCATTTCTAAACGCCATCTAATATTTTCGAAATTTCAGAAAGAACGTTCAACATCCATATATCTCAACAAAGCCCGATATAAAACTTTAACGATGATGCCTGCTTTTACCAATTATTCCCTTGAAGAACTTCGATTTGCATTTCAAAAATCTGGCGATATAAAAGAAACATACAAATTAGCATACAATCAACAAACAGGATTTTTTTCGGTTGATTGGAAACCAAAGAAGCCTGGACGATTTCGAATTGATTGTATAATTGATGGATTTAAACTTGGTTCAACAACTTTCATTGAAGTTAATGAACGCCGAACTCCATCTTTATCCCCTCGGGGTATCTTCGTACAACAACATGAAGTTGAAAAAGAAACAAAAGTTAAAAAAGCTTTTTGTGATCCATTAAGTCCATTTATGGGTGTTCGAATTCGAGCTCATCCAAGTTTATCGGCACCTGCAATTGGGACAATTTCTCGGGGATGTTCAATTACATGGGATGAATGGATTAAAAATGTTGATGGAACTTGGTTGAAACTAACAGAAGAAGCAAGACTGCTATTTTGCGATAAAAGTAATGGACAAGTAAGTTATTGTAAATGTAAACAACCATCCCCTGAGGCGTTGTAACTATGATATCTTAATTGGTATAGTATTAATTGTTACCCCTATTTCGGATGAATTTTTCCCCTAATTATTTCATCTCCCCTTTTTTGGATTAATTTTACCCCTAATTTAGTAATCTTAATTTATTAAGTCACGTATTTCACAATTTTATGCCATTTTGACCCATCTTAGACCATGGCATACCAAATTTAGCCTGTAACATATCACGCTCAGCCTTCGTAGCTTTACAGTAGCCACGTATTTAGGTTTAGTTTTGCCGAGTGAATCGAGGGCTTTATCTTAGACCTTTACTACATGACCCGAGCGAATCGAGGGTATTACACTATGACATACACATTTATGGTTAATGCCATCGTCCTCCGGCAACAGTTTATCTACGCTTAAGTTTTGTAGAAGACAAGATTACTAAATTAGGGGTAAAATTAATCCAAAAAAGGGGGGAATGAAAGAATTAGGGGTAAGATTCATCCGTTTTAGGGGAGATGAAAAAAATAGGGGAGAAATTCATCCAAAAAAGGGGAGATGAAATAATTAGGGGAAAAATTCATCCGAAATAGGGGTAACAATTAATATTATTCCTATCTTAATTTCAAAACAGAACATCCATTTCTTAAACAAATTTGTAACAAATTTTGTCACATTTTCAAAATGTGTCAAGTTTTGTAACAATTTTATTACAACTTTGCTGCATTTAGAAAACGTAACAAATTCTGTTACAGATGTTTTACAATTTTTCAAAATTAAAAAGTTTTATTTAATCAGCATCACTAATAATAATTATTAAAACTTTAGGTTGGATGGTGCCTACAGTATCACAAAGCCTTTGAAAAGACGTTATTAATTGTCGACGAAAAGGATTTGCTTGAAACAAAAAAAGAGAAAGAAGCTTCAACAACAGAATCGTTAAAACCGCTGAAATCACCTCGTCGAATGTTACCCCCACTTCCACCAAAACCAAAAAGTTTCAAAACTGAGCTCACAGAAGATGCAGATATTTTGACGGTGAATCGAGCCTCAACTCAAGCCAGTTCAACAAGCAGTTCCCAGCATGAAGCTTTAAGTCCAAGACTGATGGATTGTTGTCGATCTGTTTTTGCCGCTTTAGTTTGGCATGAAAGATTAAGTGGAGATTTAATGACCTGTGCAAATCATTTAAAAAGTTCACCACAAATTGAACAAGTAAGTATTGTTTCGTGCCATGGCATTCTCTTAAATCAGTACTGTCAAAATCAAAATGCAATAGCATCTTCCGAATACTTTCCGGCAAATCTATAAATGCCATGGCATTTTTCCATTTTTTGGCATCTTTAATTTCAAAACATTTGTTTCAGCTTTTCTACGATCTTCAGAATCCAGCTCTGCCATCTTGTTTCTCCCAAATTATCAAACTTTATCGGTCATCTGTTCAATGTGTCCTTGAGATTGTTGAACAACATTTAATTCTTCCATCTCCGCCATCCATGAAACAACTGGCATCACGGCATATGTTCCTTCCATCTGATGAAATTTGTGAACTTTGTCATGAACTTCATCCTAAGCCAATTACAGTACACATGAGAGAAAAGCATCCGGGTTGTGGTGGACCATGTGGAGGACATGGATATAATAGTATTGGAAATTACACAACCGGTTGGACTGGTCTCTGTGGGGATGGCGGAAAAAGTAATGCCGTTTGGTATTTAATGTGTCCAAGTTGTCGAACAACATATTTGAATAAAGCTGCAGAAGGAAAGAAGGCTATGGTATGTTCATAATCTTAAAAAATTTGCATAAAAAAATTTTTGCAGAAAGAAGATGCCAATGACTGGACAAAATTCCGGCAAAAAGCTGTTAATAAACAATTTTGTGCCGAAACAATTTTGAAAGAGAATGCTTTATTTTTGTTGGATTTGAGGCCGTGTGAAGATGCTTCTCGGTTGCCAATAAGATTAACACCAAAGAAGGTTGCACAAACATACAAAATTAATCTGTACCCTCAGGGCAGTGCCATTCCTGAAAAGGAGCCATCTGCAGATGAAGCATTACTTGTGGATACGGTAAATTATCATAATCAATTTCAAAATCACTGATATGCAAATATTGTAGGATTTGGTAAGCAATAATATGGGCTTATCCCCATTACATCAAATCAGTCATCAATCTGATCCCGGCAAACAACCTGCAGATTTATCAATTCGTGAAGGGGATCCATTTTCACTTTCGGCAAGTGCCAATCTCTTTCGCCGGCCTCAACAACTTCCACCTTTGCCACAAAGGCTAACATCCTTGAATGGCTTAAATGAACTTCTTCGACATCCAGTTCTTCTTTTCTGTGTTGAAACTCATAATTTACAAACTCTTCGGAGACACTTTTATCGATCAATATCTCGTTCCACAAAATTTGCATATGCCTTTAGAGTTTGGAATTGGCTTCTGAAGTTAGTCACATCTGAAACGATTGTAACTGATATTGTTTGGAATTATTTAACAACACTTGGATCATATTCATCATATAACCATTGGTTGCATATGGATTTAAGATTTGCAACAAAACTTAAATTATTACCACATCCTTGGCGACTTTGTTATTTGGCTGGAACGGATGTCAGCGGAGCAATGATCGATGAAATGCATTCATTTTTGGGAACTTTAGCAGTTATTTTGCAATCACCGGGGGTGGATATGTCTTTGAAATGTTTATGCTTTAAAGCATGGACCTTTCATTTAACAATTCATGAACAGGTTCGTTCATTTAAAATTACTGTAGTGCCATAGTTTGTGCCCTCTGGACACTTTGAAATCGCAATTTGATTTTAACCTTTTAAATCTGAAAAGATCTTGATGTCGTTGAACCAATTACAAAATTTGCATAACCTTTAAAGTTTAATATCATTTAATTATCTATATTTTTAGAATTTATTAATTACAATGTGTAATATTTTATCTGCTGTTGGAGCAGTTCTTTCTGATACTTCTTCGGATGTGTCATCACTTTTTGATGAATCCGCTTTATCCATTCTTGCCGGATTTGGACCTTCCACTTTGGCATCAACAACCTTCCAACAACCTCCAAAATTATCCCCAAAGAAACCAATTCGTCAACTTTCAAGTTCCCATCTTCATGCCATAAATCAAGTTTCAATCAAGCAACATGAAAACTTGTCAAATATTCTCAAAATTAATCCATCAAGTCGTCCCCAATTGTGCCATTGCTTAATTGATGGAAGTTTGGAGACATTTTGGGAATCTGGAGATGAAGATAAGAATCGGGCCCGAAGGCTGAATCTCACATGGGATGATGAAGCATATCGTCTTGAGATGTTAGCCATTTTTATTGATAATATTCGAGATTCAAATTTTAAAGTTAGTCAAATAACAGTTCGAAATTCAAAAATTGTTATTTTTAATTCTGCCGTTGATTGGGTAAGAAAATGATTAACCGGATTTAATATATCTCATGTAATAATTATAAAATTTAGACATTTGTTGGTTGGATTAAAGTTCTTATCACTTCAGCGGATAATCTTCAAATTCATTTGAAAGGATCTGAAGCTGGATGTCGGTTACGGCAAATTGCCGTTTTTGGACAAAAAGTCCTTGTTGAATATCTTGATTCTGGATCCAAAAAAGAAAAGCCTCCAATTAAACAAAGCAATTCCCATCAACTTTTGTTTAGTACGGCACAAATGGATGCATTTATCCTTTTTCAAGCCATTGCTGCTCAAGTATGTTTAACGGGATATATGAGATCCAGAGAGATTAATCCTTTAATTTTAGGCATTTAGTGATGAACTTGCTGAAGAACAAAATGGAACCCTCAGGCAACAAGTGATTGATATGTTGTTTAATCGAGTTCAACTTCAACCTCTTCAATCTTATGTTTGCTTTCAAATGGTTTCCGCTGTTGAAAGGTAATCAATATATCTGGGGGTACTGTAGCTTATCCTTCATTCTTCAATTTTAGGGAAATTGTTTCTCTTCGAGATCGAGTTAAACGAAATTACAGTTATGTTTGTGGGTTAATGGTTATGCTTGTAAAAATTTGTGAATCCCGAAAAGGGCTGGAAGTATTTTCACTTCGAAATGGCCTTTTAATTATTCTTAGTGAACTTTTACTTTTTGCTCCACAAGTTTGTTAATTATTAATTCTTACAGAATCTTCAAAATATTTAATTTTAAGATTGTTCAATTACAAACAATTGAAACAATGAGTACCCTTTTGAAGCACTTTAAACCAAATAGCCTTGATTGTTCACAATTTATGCATAATATTTTGGCGGCGATTGCAAAAGCAATTGTTTTACAAATTAAAGATAAAATAACTCGAAAAATTAGTTCACAAAAAATGGAATCTCATGCTTCTGATGTTCCACAGTATTGGAGAATTGATCGACAAATTAATATTGAAACTGCACATTTACTGGTTAAATTTGTTGAAGATATTACGTAAGTTTTTAGCAAAAACAGGCTTCAATTGCATTATTCAAATTTTTAGAACTTCAAAATTCACAGAGCATTGGGCTGTTGCAGTTAAAACTGAACTTGCAAATACAATTATGCAATTGGCACAATTTGTCACACTAAATTCTTCATCCTCTTCAAATCTCATTGAACCTTCGGTTGCGGATGCCGTTTCTCGAACGGCACAATCCCTTAAAACTTCACAATTTTGGTTATCGGTTGCTTCCCTTTCGCTGATATCTGATCCAAAATGGCTTGAATTTGCACCTGTTTGGAGAACGCTGAAAGCTCGAAGATCTCAGGAACCCGATCCATTATGCGAAAATCACGATGATGGACAAACTTTGGCACATTTTAGATGTGAAGTTTGTTTAACAAATCTTTGCCGAGAATGCTTTACAATTTTACATTTGAATAAAACCAAAAAGTAAGTTTTAATTAAATATCGTAAATCATGTAGTATCCCGACCCAATATCAAAATTTGCATAAATGGATTTTTTGTGAGCTTACACCATTTATCGTGAGTTTTTTTGGGATCTCGATAGTGTGGATTTCTCCTACCCGTAAACTCGATATCCCTCCTGTGGGCTTAATTTTTAAATATTTAAGTAAATAAAGAATGTTTACATTAATAAATCACATCATCCCAAAACCAATTTATAGATCCCATAATGCTCGTTTAATTGGTTCATCAACCTTCTGCCCAAAAGTTGATGTCCATGAAGGATGTACTCGACTAAAATTGAACAATTTGTTGGTCCTTTTCAATACTTCAAAACTATCTGGAATGGTTGAAATTAGTGCCGACATTGGTGGCACCGGATCAAATGCTGCCCCTCCAACATCTTCTTTTGGCGGCCCATTAAGTCCATTTCAAACTGCAAAATGCCGATTTTGTTTAACCCCGCTCAAAACAGAATCGGAATCTTTGATTGGTGTTTGCGAACATGAAGATTGTCTGGCATTGGCTGCAGATGCCTGTGGCAAAATTCTTCCATGTGGGCATTTTTGCGGTGGAATAAAAGATGAAGAAACATGTTTGCCATGTTTTGTTTGTGAAAATCAAGGTATGCTAATTTTTTACAGTACACAAAAGCTACAGTATCCAAACAATTTAGATTCAAAACAAGATGCTGATGATCTTTGTGTAATTTGTTTTACGGATCGACTTGGAGGTGCCCCTTGTATTAAACTTGCCTGCGGGCATTTATTCCATTTCAAATGTGTTAAACAAGTTTTGGAAAAGCGATGGCCAGGCCCAAGGATACTTTTCCGATTTATGCATTGTCCATTGTGTAACGAACAAATATCTCATCCAGCTTTGAAAAGTTTGTTGGAGCCATTGGAATCCCTGCTTCAAGATGTCTCAGATAAAGCAAAACTTCGACTAGAATATGATGGACTTTTAAATTCTCCGGCAATCACATCCGAAACATCAGAATTCTATCAAAATCCTGTCACATTTGCAATGGAACGTTACATTTATGTTCTTTGTTCGAAATGTGGAAAGGCATATTTCGGGGGAGAAGCTTCTTGCCAAGAAGCCTTAGAATCTTCAACAACTTTTAATCCCGAAGAGCTACTTTGTGGAGGCTGCAGTGATATTGCAGGGGCAGAAATCTGTGGTCGACATGGTGTTGAATATCTTGAATACAAATGCCGATTCTGTTGTTCCGTGGCAGTTTATTTCTGTTTTGCTTCAACACATTTTTGTGCCGGATGTCATGCCGATTTTCAACGTTTAATGCCAATGCCAAAAGCTTCCCTTCCACAATGCCCTGTAGGGCCAAGGGGTTCCCAACTTGAAGGGGATGAATGCCCTCTGAAAGTTAAACATCCTCCAACAGGGGAAGAATTTTCACTTGGTTGTGGAATTTGTAGAAATATTAGAACTTTTTAGAAAATTTAGATTTAACATAATTAATTAATTACAGTACAAAATCTCTTTTTTATGCAATAATTTATTTTTGTCTTTCTTTGAACCAAATTTTCCTCGGTCACTAAACTATATTTCAAAAAAATCTCATAATTTTAAATTTATTTCTGGGTATATTAATTTATTTTTATTACTATTTTTTACATTCCAATTTTGTTGAATTTAAAAAAAAAATTTTTGATACAAATAAATAATTTTTATTATTACTCACAAAGAAGATGACCAACAACAAAAACGTTGAAGTTATTTAAATTTACAAAATACAAACAAAATTATAAAAAGTGAAAAATCATAAATCAAACTTTAAAAATCATCATCATCGTCGTCTTCATCGGCCATATTTTTAGCAAATTCCAGCTCTTGTTGTTCACGTTCACGCTGTTGTTCAATTGATTCAATTCCGGCTTTTCCTTTATCAGATGGATACCGTAATGCTTTTACTGCATGACTATGCAAGTTAAGGCATTGCTTGATCCGTTCATCATAGCTAAATTGAGGTTCAGTTGTACGATAAATATTCTCAGTTTCGACGGTCTGCATGTATCGATCATCAGCAGTTGTATCAAACGATACCAATGCATCAATTGTGCCTTCTTTAATTGCTTTTGTAACCATGTATTCAGCTTCAGCAGGAGAAGAGAGCTAAAAATTAGATATTGTAATAAACAAAAAAAAACAAATAACAAAATTACAGCAAGTTTACGAGCAATATCTTTGATTGAAATTTTCGAATATGCCAATGAAATCTGGCGAATTGCAGTTTTGATGACATTTTGACGTAAACGAACAATAAGGGTAATAGTTTCATCTGTAGTAAAGAGTGGCTTGTATGTGTCAACAATTTTATTGAATTGAATAATATCACCAAGTCGAACGGCTAAAAAAGATAATAGGGAGCAAAGAAATTAAATTATGTACTGTAGAATTAAATTATGTCTTTCTAAATGTACTCAAAATTGTAGAGTTATTACTAATAACTTATTTGTAATTCAAGTTTAAAAAGAGTGTATTCAAAAGGCATACCATGAGTAAGTTCTAAATAAGGTGCCAAAGGTTTCTTGTAAGCAGCAACCCGAAATACACTTCTTTCAGGAATCAACCCTTGTAAAAGTTGAATAACAACAATCCATTTATGAACATTTTGTTTGAATCCAACTGCAGAATCTGATGGAGCTTTTCGAAGAGCTTGTTGAAAGAATTGTGCAGCACCATTGTAATCAAGTTCAATAGCTTTGATACGGCCTTGGTAATAAAGAAAACGAGCAAGATCATTATTATTTGCAGATTCAGGGAAAGAAACTTTTGTCAGCAGTTTTGAAGCACCAGAAAAGTTTTTTGTTAATAAGAAAACACGAAGAAGGCAAACAATGATAATGGCTACAGTATCTGTTTGATTCCGCAATGTTGCAACACGGAGACGACTGTTGAGGTATCTAAAATAATGTAGTCGTTAATTACCGTTACTTAAATTTAAAAAAATTTACCCTCGAAGATCTGATACTTTATCTTGACGTTCAGCAACTAATGTCATATAGAAGAAACCCTTTGCAAGGAAAGGATCCAATGACCGCTTTTCACATTGATCAATTTTACCAATATAATTTTTGATACATGCATCAACATCCTCCAACTTTCCTTGATCAATAAGATAAAGAATTACAAGCAATTGAAGATAAAGCTCAACTTCAGCATTGGCGCCTTTTGAAGGAGTTGTTGGAGGACGACGTTCAGGACGAGGTGAACGAGCACCAGCTGCCGGCTTTGTCTTGTCAACTTCCATCGGGGTTGGAGTTGAAGGTGCAGCTGCTGCAGTACCACTTGAACCAATATATCCCAAAAGTAAATCACGTTGAGCTTTTTCAGAGATAAACGAAGTGATCAATTTACTCAAAATATCAACATTTAATTCTTTTCGAGTTTTGCTTAAGAATTGAATAACTCGTCCAACAATATGAATTTCACCACGTTCAAGTTGAGCACACCAGTCTTTGAGATCTAAAAATAAGGGTATTCTGATGTACAAGATAGGAAATGTAAAAGCATACTTTCATATGTAATAGCATTCAAATCAGCTTTTGATGATTCTTCCTTTTTAGTTGTATCTTTTGAAACTGGAAGCACAGGCTCATCAACTTCCATTTTTTCAACCATTCTGATAACTTTTTGGTGCGAAAATTAAAGTCTCTAAAACATATTCTTGAATGTAAAGTTATAAACAAATACTCAGGAAGAAAACAATCAGTATCACGACATTCAAAACAAATTTTATGATGGGAAATTATTAGAAAGTTTTAATGGTCATTTAGAATACTAAAACGCATTTTGTGAGAAAATGTAGTTTTGTGAGCTCAAAATGGCACAGAAACATAAAGTATATCAGATTTGGGTATAAATTTGTATATATAGGTAATCGAGGGCGTAGAATCCGAATTTTTCATTTTCAGGGGTCTTTTTTCTGCTCATTTTCGAGATAAGGCCGATATCGCTGATATCGATGCCATTTTGTTAGTTGGTAAGTTCGAACATTGAAAGTTGTACCATTCGATGCGTCTCGTCGAGCTGCACTAGAATCATGCAAAATTTATTAAAATAACTTAATTTTTGAGGGCGTTTTGCCCCTTTAAAGGTCGTAAAAAATGGTTTTTTTGACGTTTTGACCCTTTCACCACATGGCACTGGAAAAATTTTATTGCAGATTCGAATTCTACGGGTTCGATTACCCCTGACTGGATATTTAATATTCCAAAAAAGTGCAGCCCCGTGGGTTGTTTTCTCAAAATAAACATTAAAAAACAGGTTACATCAATATCATCAACATCATTAAAAAATCAGAACTTTTGGAATATGTTGGGAATCAAGTTCCGGTGACTTGTATTATGAAATATAATGTATTTGGGTCATTTTAGAAAGGTTTCAGCCCACCAACATCAAATATGGAGATTTGGCATCAACTGAAAATATCAATTTTCACTAAAATTGACACCAAAATTCAAAAAATCGCAAAAATGGTTTTTTTGTTTAAGATTAATTTTTTTGTGCTTTATTCATTGAAACTACATGTATCTGCAACTGATAAACACAAAAACAATAAAATTTTGGACAATTTGGAATTTTTACTATTTTTTTTTTAAATTCTTTTGTTTGGTCATTTTTCATGATTTCAGAAAAAACAAAAAACCAAATTGTGAATAGTTTTTTATATATTTGAAATGTTTTCTTTCACGGACACCATTGTTGTTGTTGATATAATGTTACAAGTTCTTGTTCATCGGTATACAGATCTCGGATTCTTGCTTCCTCTTCTGCTGCAGTCAACGCTTCATCATTTTTGAATGAACTTTTTGTGCAAGATAAAATTTCTTCTTCTTCAGTTATAAACAAGTCAACGTCTTCATGTTCAATTTCGATTTCACCTAAATCAAATAATTTATGGACTTTTTATTTATGTTATATTCTCACCTGTTTCATCGTTCATTTCTTGAATAATGCTGTCTGAAACTTCTTCCTGTTGTTCGGCAGTCAATTCCAATTCTTCTTCAATTTGTTCTCGAAGCTTTTCGGCTTTTCGTTTATAATATGCAGCTATTTGACGTGAATTTAATCGTTCTTCTGCAGTAAAACGTCTTTTGCCGTCTGAATTTCGTCCAGAAGCCATTTTTTCTGCTACTTCTTTGACATCAGGCTTTTTTTTCTTTGAATAATAGTGTTTAAATTCTTCATCAAGAAAAACGCGCATATCTGTAGTATATCTTCCACCCCATTTCGTTGTTTTTAAAGCCCATCCCATTTCTTTTTGCTTATCTGTTGTTGCTTCTTCTGTTTCCAGTGCACGCTGGTTCAATCTTGACTGCCGCGAATCGACGAAACCTTCAAGGCGATTCTGATACAATTTAAAAGCAAATTCTTGGAGGGTAACTTTTTCAACAGCTAACTGGTGATCTCCACGAATCATATGATTAAAAAAATGACCCCAGGTTTGAAATTGTTTCTCACAATTCATTACAGTGCAGCTTATTAATTTCTGAGGACTATAAGACGAAGAAACTTCTGGATCGACATCGATTTCAGAAGTCGATTTCTTCGAAGATGCTGATTCTTTTTGGGGTTCTTTCCCTTTTTCATCTTTTTTGTTTTTGATTGACATCCAAAATGTATAGGATAAATCTTCAGGAGAGTGATCCCATTCACGAGTTACCGTGAGAGTAGGACGAATAACACAATCATCAAATTTCGATTGCCGAATCGTTTCTCCCGGACCAATTTTGTAATGTTTCCAGAACCGAATATTTCTTTCTCCATACACAAAATCATGCAGTTCAGAAATATGGGGAATCGAAGCCTTCTTTTCAACAGCGACATAGTTAAGTTCTGCAAGCACAACCGTAAGTCCAGATAATGGAATTGTTCCTGATGTAATTGCAGCTAGCATTTCATCACCACTTTGAATATTAAGTCCATGATTTAGTGCATAATGCATTCTCCATTTCATACGTCCGGCTTCTCGATCAGCTTCTGCTTTCCCAAATTGAGATTCGCTGAAGCTGTAATGACCCAAAGTAATTCCGACTTCGGCAGCAATCACTGGCAAACTAACGAGAACTTGAGCATTCTTATAATACCCTTAAAGAAAACTTTGTTTATTTTTAAATTCATATTAAATGTCTTACCAGCATTATCACTGCGTATAGTTAATTTATTAATGTTGAGGTTTTTTAGTTTTATAAATACATCAGTCAAAATAGCTGTTACTGCTTGGCCATTCTATAAAGCAAAATTTTAAGTACATTCTGATATTTGAAACATTATCTAACCTGATCTTCTTCACCCAATAAATGAGTAAAAGTATGCTGAACAAGATCTTCCCCGATAACGGTAATAACGTGACAAATATGCCAAGATAAACCTTTTTTTCCAAAAAAATCACTTTGAACTTCGGTATGTTTTCGAGGCAAGTAACGGGTTGCATAATCGATTGTCACAAGAGCTTCCCCTTCTTGTAATCCAGCAATAATTTCTTCACGAACGTGATTGCTGTATTTTGATCGAACAATATGCTTTTCCCATTCCAAAATATCTTTTTCAGCTTTAAAAAAGTCATCTCTCTTTTCCATCAAATCTATTTTCTGGTTAATTTTAGCTTGGTCGATCACTTTTTGCTGCTCCAGTTCTTCATTAATTTCATCAATCAATTGAGAGAGCGTTACACGTAAATCCACAACAGTTCGATCAAACAGTCGAATTCTATCAGTATTTAAATCATGATCATGTGCACCAGTTTCTTGATTAGGGCAGAGTTTGGCTTGAAAATTTTTGTTCGTTGGATCAGAGAGTGCATGATGCAGACACAAATCACCAATCCGTGATTGAGGTTTTATTTGAGTGTAATAATCAGTTTTGTAGTAATTTTCACTTTCGTCAAGTCCAAAAATTAAATGATTTTGCCATTGTTCGTCAATTAAACCTTTTTTAAACAAATTTTTGACAATTTGTTTAATTGCAGAAAATGCCTGGAAAAATAATTTCAAATGCGTCGATAATAATTTAAGAACTTACTTCTTTTCCATAAACAAGGTAGTAATCAACGCATTCAAGGGCCTTTTGTTTTTTTGCTACACAAGTTTTTAAGATAGATCGCATAACATACTCAGAAAGGGAACAATCATCATATCCTTCCTCTTCACAATGTTTTTCGTACATGCTAATAACTTCCGCATCATGAAAGGTCCTCATTACAGCTGGAATTGATGTTTTCGTACCATCAGGTGCTTTAACTTTAATTTGAGAGCTCGGAAGCATTGTGGATACCGGGGGACTAAAACGTATGTAAACATTATGCTTTTGTTGAAAACACACGATAAAATTTACCTTGTGATAAAATTAATGAAATATGTAGCAGCTTTATTATTGTATCGATGAGTTTTTCTTTTTTCTTTAGGTTTATCAGGACATGTAAGACGGTATTTTGCTTTTACCCTGGCAGCTTGATAAAAACGAGAAGTAAGTCCAGGAACAAACTTTTGAATTGCTGCTAATGGATATATATGAGCAACCTGGGCAATAACATTTAATCGCAAATCTCGACCGTCTGCAACGCGGTATTGTTCTCTAACGTAGGTTAAAGCAATTTCCATTTGCTTGTCTGGATTCTTCAACCAATCAAATCCACTATTTTTTGAATTAGCCATTGAAATTAACACGTCCTTTTTATCCCCAGCCATCATTTCTGCAATTACGTCCATAAGTTTGCGGTACTGGCACACTTTCTTTTGCTGCGTTCGACGTTTTAAATCTCCAAAATCCCCCATTAATTTGCATCTTGTTGCACCTAAAAAATTGACATCAATGTTTTTGTTTATGTTCATGTTTATTTTGCCGTACCTGTGGCTTTACAAAAGCTATAAAATGCATCTTGAACTTCTTTGGTAGCTTTAATTGGAGGAGAACTTAAGGGAACATTATCACGTGACTTAAACGGTGGATCCTTTAAACTATCTTGTGATTGGGAACTAGACGATTCAGCATACATGCCTCGGCGACACTTTGGAGGAATGTTTTCACCATCTTCAGCCGTACATGTATCTTCATCAACAGGGCGAATAATGCTTGGGCTTGATCCAGGATCTTCAAAATATGGCTCAATAGAATATCCATCTTTTTCAACAATGTTTTCCGCTAATATTTTTTCCAAAGATCGTCCATGATCGGGGCAAACAGCTGAAAACAGATTATTATAAATATTGAATTTACGTTATTGACTTACGTAAGCCCACGTGAATAAGGATGCCATTCTTTTTTAAAAAAGATGCTGCTGCACGGCTTGTAACTTTGACAAAATTTTTATTTATAAATGGTCGAACTTCATGCGGGTGATAACGATTGTCCATGGAACAAACAACTTTTTTCTCTTTGGAGCGTTGAGATTTCACAAGATGTTTGTAGTTTCTGGTATCCCATTTAGTAAATAGTTCGGCATAATGATGAGGACACAGTTTTCGCTGGCCAACTTCGTTCTTAATTTCAGCATTTTCAAAATTTAAACCAAATTCACCACCTCCTCTCTCTAGAACTATTTGAGCCACATTCGTTGTTCCATATAAATCAATTTCATCATCCATCAACGTTTTAAAACTAAAATTATAAAGAATGATTTTGAAGTATTTTAAACTGTTTGCTAACCTAATAAGATTTGCAGTTGGACAATCAGTAGAAACCTGAGCTTGTTCTGAACGAGGCTCAGTTTCTTCTTGGGTTTTTCTGCTTTTTGCAAAATAACACTCTTCTACTTCCGGTGCCAGTAGTCCTCCCGGTGAAAGTTGCAAATTTTCATCATTATTAGGTTCTTCGACGACTTCTTCGCTAATTTTAGATTTCTTTGCAACAGGTTCAGAAGCTGGCACAGCAGACTGCTCACGTTTCTGTCCTCTACAATCTTTTCCCCCTCCAGCACACTCACGATAAAACATTTCAGCTGCATTATTATTTTTGCCTATTTTGTAATAATCTGGAGGAATAGGATTTAAATAACCACGTTTCACTCTTGTGTGAATTTTCAGTGGTGCATCATCATCGAACCCGTAACCAGAGCCGTCCCCCGATCCAGTAACAAATTTTTTTTCTTCCAAATCAGCGCCACCAGAACCATCAAAAACATTTTCATTAAGAAAAGCATCTCCAGATCCACCAGCAAATTGCCCTCCTGAACTCTCAACATTTTCGGACTCTTCGATATCAGAGCCAGAAGAAACATCAACAAGATTTTCGTCCACGCTATCCCCAGAATTATGAAAAATGTCTGCTTCCTCCGAGACGCCATCAGTGAGAAAAACAGCCCCAGAACCTTGAGTCAAATCCTCTTCGACGTATCCATAATTATGAACAGGGACAAGAGCATCTTTTATTAAAAAATCAGAGATCGGTTGAACTTCAGCTCTTCGTATCGGTGCAGCTCCAACGTAGATTAAAATATACAAAATCACGTAAAATCTCAACCACATTTTTAAGGAAAATAGTGATAAAATAATTTTTTAGAATTTTAATTAACTAACCAAGACGTCACAAATTCGTTTTAGTAAAAATAAAAATGGTATGCTAACAAAATATGCCACTATTTAAAAAAATTTTTTTACTGCACAATGATCAACTGGAACGAGTTCAGCGGAAAAATATCGATAAAAACAAAAAAGGTCAACTGTACGGCTCACATACGTTAACCTTTGCAAGCATAAACAGCATAATCAATATACGATTACTTATAAAAATGGTCATCCCATACCAGGCATGTTTACAAAATAATCGATACGCAGCTGCATAAAAAGATGATAATCGGCCAAGAGGTACCCCACCGAATAAAACTGTATACTCCGAACTTATTAAATTAAATTTGGTAAAATGTTTTTCTTCGCAACATAACACGTTTTATACATGAATTATCATGAAAAATGACCAAACAAAAGAATTTAAAAAAAAAATAGTAAAAATTCCAAATTGTCCAAAATTTTATTGTTTTTGTGTTTATCAGTTGCAGATACATGTAGTTTCAATGAATAAAGCACAAAAAAATTAATCTTAAACAAAAAAACCATTTTTGCGATTTTTTGAATTTTGGTGTCAATTTTAGTGAAAATTGATATTTTCAGTTGATGCCAAATCTCCATATTTGATGTTGGTGGGCTGAAACCTTTCTAAAATGACCCAAATACATTATATTTCATAATACAAGTCACCGGAACTTGATTCCCAACATATTCCAAAAGTTCTGATTTTTTAATGATGTTGATGATATTGATGTAACCTGTTTTTTAATGTTTATTTTGAGAAAACAACCCACGGGGCTGCACTTTTTTGGAATATTAAATATCCAGTCAGGGGTAATCGAACCCGTAGAATTCGAATCTGCAATAAAATTTTTCCAGTGCCATGTGGTGAAAGGGTCAAAACGTCAAAAAACCATTTTTTACGACCTTTAAAGGGGCAAAACGCCCTCAAAAATTAAGTTATTTTAATAAATTTTGCATGATTCTAGTGCAGCTCGACGAGACGCATCGAATGGTACAACTTTCAATGTTCGAACTTACCAACTAACAAAATGGCATCGATATCAGCGATATCGGCCTTATCTCGAAAATGAGCAGAAAAAAGACCCCTGAAAATGAAAAATTCGGATTCTACGCCCTCGATTACCTATATATACAAATTTATACCCAAATCTGATATACTTTATGTTTCTGTGCCACCCCATACTACAGTTTCTCACAAAACGCGTTCTAAAAACTAACATAAACAGTAATTTATATGTCAAATAAACCATTAAACGCAAGACTTGCCAAGTCAAAAATTAAGATGAAAAAAATAAAACTGGAGGATTTCCAATGTCATCGTTTTTTTAAAAAAAAATATTCTAAATAATTTAAAAGTATTTCGTGTCAAGACTATTAACAAGACTTTGTAGCTATAGCTATAAAGGTATTTGAAAAAATGAGTCCAACATTTTTAAAAAATAAATAATATTTATTGTTTTACAGAAATAAGACAAATAATCTATTAGGTATTCAAACTGCAAATGAAAGAGTACAATGAGCATATCACAATCAAATGAAATTATTAAAAATCATCGTCATCATCTTCATCAGCCAAATTTTTAGCAAATTCCAATTCTTGTCGTTCACGTTCACGCTGTTGTTCAAATGATTCAAATCCTGTATTTTCTTTGTTAGATGGATAACGCAGTGCTTTAACAGCATGATTATGTACACGAAGACAAAGTTTAATACGTTCATCATAGCTAAATTGAGGTTCAGTAGTGCGATAAATGTTTTCTGTTTCAACAGTTGCCATATATCGATCATCAGCAGTTGTATCAAAAGATACCAATGCATCAATTGTGCCTTCTTTAATTGCTTTTGTAACCATGTATTCTGCTTCAGCAGGAGAAGAAAGCTGAAAACTCAAAAATTATGGAAAATAATAAAGGCAAAGCTTACAGCGAGTTTACGAGCAATATCTTTGATTGAAATTTTTGCATATGCAAGCGAAATCTGTCGAATTGCAGTTTTGATAACATTTTGACGTAACCGAACAATAAGGGTAATAGTTTCATCTGTAGTAAAGAGTGGCTTGTATGTGTCAACGATTTTATTGAATTGAATAATATCACCAAGACGAACGGCTAAAAAAGATAGTATATGTAATAGGGAGCCGAAATCTACTCATATCCTAACGAATAATTGTGTGTTATTAAAAAACTATAACTAAATTGTCTAGTTATTAGTGAATATAGTTCTTTAACGGTGCATTTAAAAAACATACCATGAGTAAGTTCTAAATATGGTGCCAAAGGTTTCTTGAAAGCAGCAACCCGAAAAACGCTTCTTTCAGGAATCAACCCTTGCAAAAGTTGAATAACAACAATCCATTTGTGAACATTTTGTTTGAATCCAACTGCAGAATCTGATGGAGCTTTACGAAGAGCTTGTTGAAAGAATTGTGCAGCACCATTGTAATCAAGTTCAATAGCTTTGATACGGCCTTGGTAATAAAGAAAACGAGCAAGATCATTATTATTTGCAGATTCAGGGAAAGAAACTTTTGTCAGCAGTTTTGAAGCACCAGAAAAGTTTTTTGTTATTAAGAAAACACGAAGAAGGCAAACAATGATAATGGCTACAGTATCTGTTTGATTCCGCAATGTTGCAACACGGAGGCGACTGTTAAGGTATCTTAAACAATACAAACGTTATTACAATGAAAAAAGCAGAAAGTCAAACTCACCCTCGAAGATCTGATACTTTTTCTTGACGTTCAGCAACTAAAGTCATGTAGAAGAAACCTTTTGCAAGGAAAGGATCCAAAGAACGCTTTTCACATTGATCAATTTTACCAATATAATTTTTGATACATGCGTCAACAGCTTCTAGTTTTCCGTGATCAACAAGATAAATAATAACGAGCAGTTGAAGATAAAGTTCGACTTCAGCCTTTGAACTTTTCGAAGGTGTAGTTGGAGGTTGACATTCAGGACGAGGTGATAGAGGCTTGGCCTTATCAACTTCCATTGGGGTTGAAGGTGCTGCTGCACTTGAACCAATATATCCCAAAAGTAAATCACGTTGAGCTTTTTCAGAGATAAACGAAGTGAACAATTTACTCAAAATATCAACATTTAATTCTTTTCGAGTTTTGCTTAAGAATTGAATAACTCGTCCAACAATATGAATTTCACCACGTTCAAGTTGAGCACACCAATCTTTGAGATCTAAAAATAAGATTCTTGGTTTTTTAGTACAATATAATAAAAACGTACTTTCATATTTAATAGCATTCAAATCAGGTTTTGTTGGTTCTTCCTTTTTGGTTTTATCTTTTGAAACCGGAAGCACAGGCTCATCAACTTCCATTTTTTCGACCATTTTGTTTGATGATAATTATTCGTTATGCAAGTTGAACCCTCTGAAAAATTTGTGATTTAAAGATGAATGTAAAATCAAAACCAAAAATTAACATAAAAGAATATCAAATCACGATGACATTCCTCAAAGAAGGATGTTGGGGTTGAAAATGCGCCAGCCAAACAAAAAGCCTTTTTTAGACTTATGAGGGGAAAACCCTTTGAGACTGTAGACCGCTTAGCCAATTTGCAGACCGTAACCGGATCCGTCTGTAAATTTAATCATCATTTTTAAGCCTTTGGGAGATGCGAAAAAAGTATGATGAGGTAATGAATGAAAGAGAATTGCTATGAAAAGTGCTCCAATGGCATGATTACAGCGCAAATAAACCGATAAAATTTTTCCAAAAAACAAATGAAACTTTAATAAGAAATGTAAAATAATAAAATTAACAATTTAAAACAAGCAAAATCCATTTCAAAGTCCCTCTTTTTTCCAATGCGTTTTTGACGTCATCATTTTTTATTTCTCGAAAAAAATTTTTTGTCAAAAACTTTTTATTCTTCTTTCGTGTCAAGAAAAGAAACAATTAACTTTGTAAAATTTTTCACAAAAAACATTAAATTTTTTGTCGAATTTCTTTTGAATTCGTATCTTTTTAAATTTCTGCTAAATATTACTTCTTTTTTAGAACAATGTGGTACGAACAATTTTATTCCGGCTTTATTACATTAGCATTTGTTTGGGGTGCTTGTAATGTTTCAGCTGTTACAAATTATGCTGATCTTGGAAGACTTTATCGTCGCGATTTAGCTGGATATGATCGGTTTGTTTTTTATATTCTTTTTAATTGTATTTTAAATAATTTTTTGTTTTAGTAATATGCTCTTGAAACGTGATCATCGATTAACTGGAAATTATTACAAGATGAGCGGACTTGAATCAATTAAAGACGATTAGATGTTTCTTCTATTGAACTTATAGAATAAAATGTGGCTTTCTTTATGTGTTAACATTTATAGAAATGTATTGTGTATGTAAGATTTATAGAATAAAATTGATTAAAACTACCTAAATTTGATTATGTAATATCTTTTCTACACGTATTAGTCGTATTTTCGTTTTACTTTTACGTTCTCAATCTTTTCTCATTTTTAATTACAAGATGTCAATCTCGTACACAGAATTAAAGCCATTTGTTCTTCGAAAATTTGCACAAAATAGAGGATATGATCCTATTAAATGGTCTTTGGATGATCTTCCAAAATGGTTGAAAAATGATATGATTCAATTAAGAGTTGCTCCAACCAAACATGAATATGGAAAAATTAAATTTGAGAAGATGTGTTTATCCGTAATTCTTCAAGCTCAGCAATTTGTTGATTGGTTGAAAGGTAACTATGTCATTCCATATGATGATGAAGAGATTGTACCAAGTACACATTGGGCATATTATGATTACAAACCTGCTGCAGATAATTTTACTGAAGAATTTACCGATGCCCTCTCATTTGATAATCTTGGAATTAAAGGCAAATTTAATGATGAAACTATTTGGATTGGTATGTTTTATATTGAGGAGAATTAGTATCGTAGTATACCGTATTTTGGGAACATAGTGAAATTTGGTTTTTTAAAGTTTTGGATCACAATTAAAAAGATACAGTACTTTTTGTACTCTCTTTGTTTACTCTTTATGATTAAGTATTATCATCTGGTTTTAGGTTCTCCTGGTGCTTATACTCCATGTCATTACGATTCATATGGATATAATTTACATCTTCAATTAAAAGGAACTAAACGATGGATTTTATTTCCTCCTGAAACACAATTATCTCCATCAAGAGTACCGTATGAAGAATCAACAATTTACAGTATGTGTGATATCATTAGCGGTCAACTGCCTTCTACCGGGCCCCAGCAAGCTTACTGTGTTTACCTCGAAGAAGGCGATCTTCTCTTTGTTCCTCCAAAATGGTGGCATTCTGTTCAGTGTTTTAAAGGTGATGATTCTTCTGGTGTTGTATTTTCTGTAAATAAATGGTTTCCAATTGAATCAGATGCTGAAGAAAAAAAGAAAGAATGCCTTGTTGGTTGTTTGGTAAGGGTTTATCGTTACTGTAGTCCTTAAATGTCATGGTCTCAAAATTTGGTTTACAGTATCTTATTTTGACTAATATCGATCTTATTTTCAGGCATCATTGATGAGTTCTGAAACTGAAGATGAAGATCAAGAAGAAAAAAATAAAGATGAGGAATTGATAAATTTGGATTCATTTATTTCTGGAGTATTTCAAACGCAATTGTTCGAAGAAGAACCAGTAATTAAGAAGCCGCGGATCGAAGAAGATGATACAGAATTTGGAGAAAAACAAATGATGAAATTTTATAATCAGTATTTATCCGTTGCGGAACAAATATTACCTTTGTCTTTTGATGAGTTGAAAATTGAAATTTCTTCCAAACTTTTTGAAAAATCTGATAAAACGAACTCGGTTACCGTAATCGAAGATGAAAGTGCACCAATAATATTGCCACCAGAATTGAATGAGCTACCGTATACTCTAAATATTCGCAAACTTATTAATGCTTTTAGTCATGAGTCAGCTCTTCAACATGTAAAAAAATTGATGGAAAATGATATTTAATTGTTTTGGTATTTTTTTATTTTACAATAGATTTTTTTAGCGAAGGTTAAATTTTTTATATTTTACAACTTTCTGTCATTTTTGGAAGCACATAAACACCATCATAATTTTTTTTCTTTATTAAATAGGTAAATTTGGTAACATTTAATATAACAATTATTAAACTATCATAAACAACAACAAGAAAAAAGAAGATATATATCGTATAATTTAGAAATACAAACACACTCGTATATTAAAAAAACTAAGCTTCTTCTACGTTCAAATCTTTTTAAGTATTAGCTTATAATTCGTCTTTAGGTTTTCCATTCTTTTTATAAATTCCTCGAACAATATTAAAATCATATTTTTTTGTAAGAGAATCCCAAAATTCCAGCCTTTCAGGAAAAACTGATGGAATCATTTTTGGATTTGCATTTATTAAAGCACTTTGGAATGGTTTTTCTGCAGTTAGCTTGGGCCAGTTGAGGGAAGGCGTTGAAGGATTACTAAAATATGGTAGGTTTAAAAGTACAATTACAGTAACCCAAAAAATGAAATTACCTATTCTTTGAAAATGCAACAATTGAATCGATGATTGCTTTTTGAGTTTTAAAATCGTCATCATTAAATTTAAAATTTGAGATTGCAAAAATTCCAAACATATATGGATATTCATTGGCATGCATAGAACCTGTAAAGATTACGGTAATTGTAGTTTGCATTGGAGGATTACGGTATTGGAAGTTTAAACTTCTGAATTTTTGTTTTTAAGAAATTAAACAAAATCAAAATTTTGAAGAACGTAAGAAAAAAACGATTGTCTTTCCCCGAATATTACTGTATAAAAATTTACCTTTAACAGGAATATCCTCTCCAAACATATCTTTATTAAAATAATCATTCATGTAAAGATACACTGGCCAATTTGCATCTAATTTTTCTCGAGCTCCCCACAATGCCGGAATATTAAATAAAATATCGGAAAGCATGTCACTGTATTTCAATAAATAATAATCACTTTTATGTTCTTTTTCATCATTTCCAAGATAAAATTTAATAATTTTTTGTTGAACTTCTTTTGCTTTCGATTTGAATACGGATTCTGGAGCAATAATGGTTTCAACGAATTCAGTGAAATTTTCACGTTTATAATGTTTGAATTGTTCTTTTGGAATGTAAATTTCATTCAAGGTTTTGCTTAATCCCATAACAGCTAAAAATTAGAAATTCAACATTTTTTTAGTAATATTACTGTTAAAAATTTTACTGAAATATCCAGCTTCTTGATCCGTGAATCCGATTAAAGATGGCTTTGGCGGAGATTCTTTGATCAATTCTGGAAAATCTTTTGGAAAAAAGTCTCCATCAATTCTTGGATTATATTTCACAAGATTTACATCCCTTCTAGCAGGACCCTAAAGGCATCGATTAAAGTAGTGTCATTATGCAAATTTTTGAACATACAATTTTTTCAATTGCTTCTAAAAATTTTTCTGGTTTTGTTTGTTTGTAACATTTTTTAAGTTCGGCACTTGTTTCAGGACATCCAATTTCACGGGCCACTTGTTTCGTCACGCTGATTACAGAATCACTGGAAGCCCAATTTGCATAAACACTTCCACTCATTTCAATTGAAGATGAAATGTAATCTAAAAAAGGATTTCATATATCCATCGTTTAGCATATGAATATCATATATTTATATTTGTGCCACTATTATAATTACCTCTTGAATGTGGTGACATTGATAAAGCAGCAGTTGACCCCCCTCCGGCACTTAACCCAAAAGCAACAATTTTCTCCGGATCCCCGCCAAAATTTGCGATATTAGCTTTCAAAAATTTGAATGCTTCTGTTTGATCCCAATATCCGAGATTTCCGGGCATTTCAGAATCACCCGTTGAGGAAAAACCAGAGAAGGCAAGCCGATATTGAATTGTAACAACAATAAGACCCTGGGAGGCAAAATTAAGTGAAATATTTTGATATCCATACATGAAAGTTGCCCCAACAACATATCCCCCACCATGAACCCAAACAAGAACGGGCCAACCTGTTGAGGGACGGGTTGCCTATAAAATGTGATGTTAATAGGGATACTGTAATATGGGTGGGTCTGACATACATTATCATGAGGTCGAAAGATATTAAGATAAAGGCAATCATCATCAAAGATTGAAAGAGGAAGCCCAGATAAATGATGAGGCCAACAGGCTTTACTAAATTTTTGGGCTAATAATGGCGCAGACCAGGGTATCACGGGTTCAGGTTTCTGAAAAAATTGAAGTAGTTTTTGGATTTTAAACAAGGTGGAAAAAATCAATATTAATTTAGCAAAGTGCCATTTTCAATGGCACAATATATAGTGTTGTTTTTAAAACGAAATTGTGCCATTGTGTTTTTCATAACATTCATAAAAATAACTGACCTCAAATCTCAGATCATCAACAGGCGGTTGTGCAAATGGAATTCCCAAAAATATATCCGCTTTAAAGTCATCTGATAATTTTGCAACAAATCCCGTAACAGGTCCCACGGGGGTTGTTTCAGTTATATCTTTTACATACCCTGCGGGCAAAGGTGGAGGTGCTTCTTCACTAAGGGTTACTGTAGCCTGACATAAAAGAAAAACCACCACCACCAAATAAATATGAAATCCATTTTTTATCACCATTTTCTGAAACATTTGTTTTTTAAGTTGTAAAATTTGAATATAAAAAACTCATAAAAAATTATGTTTTTTATTTCTTTTTTTCAATTTTTCTAATACATTTTTTTCATATTCAAAAAGGACCCTTTTAAAAGACATATATTATTTTTTTGAAAGAAAAAAATGTCAAGAAAAACGTCAAAAAATTGTGCCACCGACTGTGTGTGAATGTCCAGTATATTACATCCATATATATACATATAAGAAGGGGGGCCAAAAACTCTTTATCCAAAAAAATGAAAAATGTTTGCGTATCCAAAAAAACCAACATTTAAAAAAAGAAAGAGAAAACCTGGAAATACTTTTTTTCCGGTTCGAGCGAGTTCAAAAAGCATTTGAAAGAAAAAAAAGTGAGAAAAGTGCGGCTTTTTTTCAGCTAAAAGTCAGTCACTTTTTTCAAGTATCATTTTTAAAAGCTGCCTTTTTCTTTAAAAAAATTAAATAAATATTTAAGTAGACACAAAAAAATACGGATAAATGTCAAAAAAATATGAAAGATTGGGTTTCAATTATGGAAAAAATGCTTAAAGATTACTGTAATTTTTGAAGCATAAAAAACAAGGCTCTGTGAAATTTAATATTGGAAGTTTTAGATCGAAATTTTTATTCAAATTTTCTCTAAAAAAACAGTTGATAATTTTTAAAAATATTGATTTCACAGAGCACTAATTTAAGATATTTAAATTACCTTTTTATAAAATATATTTTAGCTAAAGTTTCTCTTGTTAAGTTTTTTAATTCAACAAAATCAAGAAGTAGAAAAAAGTAAAACAAAGCAAAAAAACGTGAGTGATTGTGTTTGATTGTGCGCGTACAACGTTTATGTATTTTCAATGCATCAAAGAATGACTCGGAAAAAAACACACATTTTTTTCTGCTGTTGCAGCTTTTGAGTGATGAAAATGATCGATTTAAAATTCTATCAATCATTAATGATAATCCTTACTTTTTTCTTTTTTTTGTTGGAAGAAGAAGAGTAATAAACTACAAAAATTTTGATAAAAGTCATAATCAAATATCATGAAAGAAGTAATAATAGAAGAAGAAGAAAAAATTTAAAGAACACAATCATTTTTCCTATTGATTAAGAATTGAAACAAAAAGATTTTTCATAAGCTGCTTTTTGGACAATGATTCTTGAAAAAAATGATAAAAAAAGAGACACAAAGCAGAAGGATATTTTAGTTTTTTTGGGAAAACTGTAAAATATATAAATATAAAGTTTTACGAAAAATAAAATTGATTAAAATTTTTAAAAGTTGTAAAATAAAAAATGTTAAATGCCACATAAAAAATAATTTTGTATTAATTAATTTATGCTATTTTAAGTAATTTTGATGCTCAAATTTTAAGCTTTGGTCAAAAAATTATTTTTAGCTGCAAAAAAAGAAACGAATAACCAAAGTTCATTCACTTTAATAAAAAATGGCTGAAAAAGCTCCTCAAATAAATTTAATAAGCGGAGACTTTTTTATTTCTAGCAAAAAACCAGAGATAAAAATTCATAAAAATTTCTTCAATATTAAAAAAATTTAGGTTTTCAAAATTTACATAACTTCTTCTTTTTCTTTATCATTTTTCACATTTTTTAATTTTTATCAATAACAAATTTACAGCAACAATAACTTCCTCGTCATTTTTTTAAAAAGTTTGTTCATATTTTTATCCCTTTGAAGATGTTCCGCCGCCGCCAACAACAAAAAAATCCATTTAGACTCTTTTCTTCAAAGAAAAAAAATGTTTGTATATTCCATTTATAAAAAGAAAGACTTTCATCTTTGGACTCCTCAAAAAATATGTAATGCTTACAAAGTCTAACAAAATACATTGAACAAAAGAAAAAAAATTCTATTTGTCTGAGGTTTAAATAAAACACTGCAAAAAACAAGCCAGACACTTTTGAAATAATCAAATTTTTCATTTTTTTGAGAGAGAAAAACGCATAATTCTCATTTTATATTTAGACTATTTTGGCAATTTAGGTTAAGAAAATTAAGTACCAGAAATGAATAGTTATAAAATATTAAATTAAAGAATGATAAATTCTTTGTTTTTAATACTGAGGTACACTGTCTTATAAGTTATGTATATTGGATGGGTGAATTATGTATGACAACAAATGACTATAAATTTTGATATGTGATGGTAAAAACTGACATGGATTATTTTTTATACTTTAGCGTTAAATTATTGTTCATTTTTTTTATTTATATATTGTCATAGACATGACAACAAAACTGATATTAAAATTAAAATTTTTTAAAATTATAAAATGAGTAAAAAATTGGTTTTTACAGTATTTCTTAACATAAAAAACAAAATATTCAAATAAAGATGTTTGCTTCAAAAAAGCAATTTCATTCGACGAAATTTACTATTTTTTAATAGCAATATTCAATTATTTATTTTTACTGATTTTTGAAACTTTACATTTTCAAAAAAGAACACAGAATTTATTTGATTTGCTTTTTTCTAATGCAAAAAATGAAGAAAACGAAACATTTTCGTTTTGACTTCTCTTAAAAAAAAGGCAAGCTTCCAACATGATTTTTTGTAAAGCTCAAATTGGCAAGATACCAAACATTGATTTTTAATAAGAGCTATTTTATATCGCGAAGAAAAGTATCGCTTTTTTGATATTTCATTTTTTTGAAAGTAGTTTGAAATTAGAAAAGAAAAAGGTTTTTTTTGAATGAAAAAGTATAAAAGCCTGATCAATTTCAATTTTGAATTTTTTGTTTGAGAAGAAAATCTATTGTTTAAAAGTAAGAGAAAAAACTTTGATGTAGTTGTTTGGTAATGAATTCTTTTAAAGAAACATGTTGATCCCATCAATCATGATTCAAGCAGTTTTATATTAAATATAAAAATTTTCTGTATGACAGGAACACATGTTTATAGAAATGATAACTTCTCTCTGAAAATAACGTATTTACATGTTTACAAAACCGTGCACACAAAAAACGTAATTAAATAAATTACTATCCTTTAAAATGTAAATTAGATAAATTTTGTTTTCATGACAAATTAATTAGCTGAAAACTGAAACGCAATAATTACAATATTCAAAATTTGCCTTATTAATAAACAATTATTATTTTCTAAATTTAAAATGTTCGAAGCTTGCTTTTGAGAAACCGTGCGATTTCTTTTGTCTTTTTCAAACAAATTCTCTGTTTTATTAAAAAAAATTTTCCCATTTTAAATTAAATATTCAAAAAATTGGTTTCTTGCAAATGAATAACTTACGTTATTATCGTCGAAAAAAAGCTTTCTACTTTTTTTTCATTCTGAAAAGAGCTCAAAAAATATTGAAATGGAAAAATGCAAATGTTTTTCCTTTCGAAGAGCGATGAATCAAATAGAAAAATGTTCCCAATTTGATCTTTGAAAAAGATCACATTGGCAACTTGCCATGTAAGACAAGTTCAAACAAGTGGCGCCATGTTTTTAGAATCTTTTGAAATAGCGATTCTTTTTGCCATTTGGTTTTTTCTTAAAACATACATTTTCATCGAAGCAAAACAATAGCAGCAGATGTATGGAATGATTTTTAAAGGAGAGTTCTTTCTATTTTTTATTTGAATATTTTATTTTCTAGTCGTTTCTGTTAAATACTTTTGCTGATTTTTAAACATTTTAAAAATTGTTATTAAGTGTTTTATTTTTATCAAATTTCTTTAATCGATCTTTTGGCATATCACATTATTAAATAAAATTATTTGCAAAAATTTCTCACGGTATTTTTTTAATTTAAAAAAGGAATAGTTGTTCTACAAAGGGAAAATCATTATTGATATTTAAAATTCATGAACACTTTATACAAAATTTATAAACGGTTGTAAAATTAAATATGTAAAAATAATTAGTAGTCCGATCAAAGCTATAGAATTTAAATATCATTTAAGTCATTTAATTTAAAATGTTCAACAATGGATCTTTGATTACGGCTAAAATAAATAAAATGATTGCAAAATGCAGCAACAAATACAATCATAATAATAAAAAATGCCGTAAAAAATCCAAACAAAAACCATATAATTTTTGATGATTTTGTCTCTTCTTTTTCAGCAGTCAATAATTGCTTACAATTGTTTGTTGATAAATCTTTTAATCGTTTTCCTTTAATTTCTTCTGGGCCATAACAAGTTAAATCACTTTTATGGCCATTAGCAGCAACAAATCCTTTTAAATTATCGGAGAAAACAGGATTTGAAATTTGAATATCTTCAATTAGCCATGAAATGGAGCAATTACAAATAAATTTGTTATTACCAATTGAAGATGTTTTAAATTTTTCCAATTTAATAATGATTCATGCAAAACAGAAACATTGCAATTTTCAATGTTAAAAATTTCCAAGTTTTTTATTTTGTAACCAAATTTGTTGTTGCCTGGGGGTAAAAGAGCTCCAAATGAATTTTCATGAATCCATGTTAAATTTTCGTTATTCCCCAGTAAAACAGTTTTGAGATTTGGAAAACTACAGAAGGCACAATTTTCAATTGAAGTTAATTTTTTCCATATGACTTAATTCCAATTCTTCTAAATTATAAAGAATAGTTTCAAATGGTCTTATTAAAACTTTAATATCATCATGATAGCCAGCTTCTAATTTTTTAAGACTTGGAATATACTGTATTGCAGTTGGAAATTCAGTCAATGGATTCATAAATATTGTTAAAGTTAACAAATTTCTGAAAAAATATGTATAAAAAATCATATAAAAAAGAACAAGTAATTAGGTTTTTGTTACAGAATTATATTTCTCTCATTTGTAGTAGTGTAAGCTTTTTAAAAAAAAAGAAACTAAATTTTCAATTCGCTTACTTTAAATTGGCAAACATGTCGCCATCAAAATTTTGAAATGCCAGAATGAGTTATTCTTAAACTTGATAACTTTGATAATGATGGAGAAAAAAAGACTTTTGTAAGAGAATCAGAAAGTTGATAATTAAAAATAAATGAAAGGGAAGAAAGTTCGGTCAAATATTGAAAAGGGGATGATGAAAATGTGTAATTTCCTTTAAATTCAAGATCTTTTATGGTTTTGCCTAAATGAACAGTAAAAATGCTTTCATTCAGCTCAGATTCAGAGCATTCAATTAATTTCAAAGCAGTCAAATTTTTGAACTGATCTAAATTTGATTCAGCAAGGCAGATATTTTCCAAAAGTAATTTCGTTATTGTATAGTTTTGTTTCATAATATTGTAAAATGTTTGAAATTCATTTGATGGGGATAGCAGCTTATTTCCAAAACATTTTAATTCTTCATCATTATTATATTGACAAACAGAATCTAAAAATTTACTCACGTTAAGGAATATTAGTCCAATGAAACAAAATTTTCATCAAAAAACGAGCTCAACAAAATCTCAAATTCTGTACATTTCTTTCTGACAAAAGGACATAAACAATTTTTAAATCATTAAAATATTACTTACTTGAAAGATTGCAACCAAATCCAAAAATAATTATTAAATTTGAAAATAAAATAAAACAAATAAAAACTTTCATTTTATATAATCAAATATGAAAACAAATGACTATGTTTTTCATCAATTCTTTGTCATGTGAACGTTAAAATCAATTGAATGTGGGAAAAAAGGATCAATCAAATATAAAAAAATACAATAAATAATTGAAAATGTGCACGTATGAGTCATTATTTATCATTCATATTTATCAACGAAGGTTGTTTAGAACTAATAATATTTTACCATACAGTTATCATTTAAAGTGGAATATACACAATTCTCTAAAGCCATTTCTGAAGTGTTCCTTCTTGAGATAATCAAAGATTTATTTCAAACAATTCTCTGATTGACAAGAAAATGACTTATTTTGTCGATGTATGTCCTTTCCTTGTTTTCTATTTTGTTGTCGTTCTTTAAATTTTCTGTAAACAGAGGGACTGCTCTGACATAAAATTAACGATCCTCTTTTAGCGCCAAAAAAAGACAAACCATTTTCTTTTAAATCACAGTTGGATTTGTGCATTGTATAGTTCCAAGGAATGCACACTGGCCGGC